>JAODAL010031954.1:0-47704 GCA_025379985.1 Phyllomedusa bahiana | reverse complement strand
CCAAAAATTTTTTGCTGATGCTACATAGGCCTAGGGTAGGACGTTCTGATGGATAAGAGTTTGGGAAGGATGCCCAACACTTTGTTGAAAGAATTTCTGCGTAATGAATGTGCTTCTAAAATTGCTTCTAACAGTGCTGATGTCATGGAAGCCTTTCAACCCAGTGATCATGCCACAGAATACAGAGACCTGAACCTAGGCCTTGACAATCCACCAGTACAGAGAAGTCTGAGTTTAAGGTGGGACTTGTTAAATGACTCTTCTGGCTTTAAATTAAAAGGGGGATTTGCCAAGAAGTGCCTTATCTGCTAAGCACAAAAGGGAAAACACAGAGGGGGAGGGGAGAGAGAGAGGGAGAGAGAGGGAGAGAGAGAAGAGAGAGAGAGAGAGAGGGGGAGAGAGAGAGAGAGAGAGGGAGAGGAGGAAGGAGAGGGAGAGAGAGAGGGAGGGAAAAGAGAGAGAGAAAAGAGAGAGGGGAGAGAGGGAGAAGGGAGGAGGAGAGGGAGAGAGGAGAGAGGGGAGAGGGAGAAGGGAAAGAGAGGAGAGAGGGAGAGAGGAGAGGAGGGAGAGAGAGAAAAGGGAGAGAAGGTGAGAGGGAGAGAAGGGGAGAGAGAGAGAGAGAAAAGAGCTGGTCAGAGCACAGGGCCATGCATAAGGGATCGTGTGCAATGTTCACTCAAATAATCACACTACAACTAGTAGATTCTGTATACAAAATACAACACCTTTCTCCCCAGCCCCTTCACACTCCCTCTCATCAGATAAGAAGTGTGCTCTGTGCAAGCCCAGACAGTTCAGCTCCTGTCACTCTGCCTAAGTTGTATTTTAATCTAGCTTTTAAGAAAACTATGGGGCAAAAGGGCACCCTGTAGCTCTCCAGGCTGCACTTTTTGTAATCAAAATTAATTTAAAAAGTGATTAAATATCCATTTTGGAGGATCCCACGTCAATATTACATCGTGGCAAAACCCTTTAACCATGCAAATAAACCATCTACTAAACATGCCGTTCTCTCAGTAGTAGATCGCCCATACAATCCACTGGGATTTGTAGCGCCCTTGACTTTACAAAGCAAATTTCTGTTAAGACAGTTCTCAGAGGACTGGGATACCCCACTACCTTCCAACAGGCAGCAAAAGTGGGAGTCTTGGGAAGAAGCTCTACATGCCTTACATAGGATTCACCTATCATGATGCTCCACTCTTGCCACAAGCCAAAGAAATGAAATCCACGTCTTTTCAGATGCATCTACTGAGGCCATAGAAATAGACTCTTGCAATAAAGCTCATGTTCGATTTCTATTTGGGAAGGCCAAATTAGCCCCTAAGCCTGAGCATACCATCCCTGCGCTCGAACTTTGTGGAACAAGCTGTAGAGACTGCAGACTTTATACAGTGTGAGCTAGATGTTCATGTGGATGACATTCAGTTTTACACAGACAGCAAAATTGTTTTAAGTTACATATACAACCATTTATGTCAGTAACCGCATTGTAATGTCATGGAAATATAGTGAAATCCTAAGGATTTTAGACAGGGAGTGTGTTGTCCCATCTGACTGGGAGTCATTTATTACATGTGTATTAATGTTATGTATATGATATACATTATGTTGGTTGTGTTTGCTGCTGTATATAGGACTTTCACTAATTATCTATTACACATTGCCTATTCATTCCCTATTACACCCTGCTTATCTTTAAAGGGGTGGTTAGTCCGTTATTAAATGGGTCCCCTATTCCAGAATAATGGTACAGTGAAAACAAGCAACTTTGCAATTGGATTCATTAGCAAAAGCTTGCCTTCTTCCTCACAGTGTCCCTTATCTTTGTTTTTTAGTTTACACGATGATCCATTTGGGTCTAATCCCTCCTGATTCCCTCCTCCATGCAATTCACTAAGCTGAGATCTCATTTTTTACATTCTGTACAGTCCCCTGGTTCGTATTCAAGGAAGCTGTGCGTCCTGACTCAGAGTTAGGGGCCGTAGGCATTTTTTCAGTTTCCACACCTAGCAGGAAACAACTGTCAGCAGATTAAGCGCGCGCGAGAGAAAACATGACAGTTTTGACCGCTAGTGAGCCTAACAATCTCGCTTCTACACGGCCAGATCATGTAGCGGTTCTTTAGAAAGGCTGTAATACATCTCCAGCTGTGTAGCAGAATCACACATCTGGCTCAGATTAGATTGAAGTCAGCCAGTTGTTACATGTATAACCAGCTTCTTATAAAATAAGAACTGATAGGATAGACACAGTGATTATGTGGACTCAGGGGGGGGGGGGGGTCTCATGCCAGCAGTGAAGGGGGATGATGTCATCCAGCTGGGAGGGTAAGAAACGCCCCTGCATTCACAGAGTTGAGAAGCCATAGACAGTGTGAAATGTAGGCCGAAGTAAGGAAGCGATACATCCCCTTTAAGGGACGAGAAACGACCCAAAAAAACATAATTTTGGTGTTTGGATTTTTTTGTTCTATGCCGTTCAGCATACAGGATAAATTATGTTGTATTTAAATCTATCTCACTTTTACAGATGCATTGATACCAATTATGTATAACTTTTTTATTGTTTTATTCTTTTTATTTGTAAAATGGTAAAAGGGGGGTGAATAACTAATATTTTATCAGTACAACCTTCTGAACACAATGCAGAAGGGTGTAGAAAGAATTTGTCAGCATTATGCATTTCAAGTCAGGACAGGAAGATGATAAAATGGGAGACATGGCTGCAATGGAAGCCTTCACAAGGCTCCCAGCCGCCATGGTAACCGATCAGCACTCTGTGATATCACCGCGGGGGTGTCAATTGGGGTGAACAATGTCTCATTAATTTAGATCTCACAATCGCCACAACATCTAATGGGTTAAATAGCAAGGAATGGATCCAGCTTTTTTCCTGCTGTTACCAGCAGGTGTCAACTACAATTAGAACCTTACCAGGATGTAAACATAGTCTTGTTTCTTTAAGGAGTTAAAACTCTAGTTTGCTAATTTAGGGGGTTAGTCAGTAGATGCAATTACTCACAAAAGTATAGCTCTACTACAATATTACATTGATGCTCTAATTGAAGACTGTCATTTATCTCTTTTATATAGCACTGACATATTCCAGAGTACTGTACACATTATAATCATTCACATCTCAACCTGACGCCAATGGGAGTTAGGGTATGTCCACACGACATTTTTCAGATCCGTTTTTTGAGCCGTTTTTCTGACTCACAACGGATCCAAAAAAGTATCTAACAATGTGCAGTTTGATTTACATTGGTTTCAATGTAAAACAACGCAGCACCATTCAGCATAACGAGTGAATCACTGCTGCGTGTTTACTTCGTCTTTTCATGCGCTTTTCGAGATCCGTTATTAAAAATTGACATTCATTTCTACTTGCATTTTTTGCGCAATTGAAATCCCCATAGGAAACTAATGGAGTGCCTTTTGGAGTCACGAAAACAGATCCAAAACATACTTTTCGGTAGGGTATCATTTTACTGGATGCGCTTTTGAAAATACTTATTTATTAGAATCTTGAGTGGGTTTCAGTATAAATCTAAAACCAACTCATCATTTTATAATAAAACCTAAATTACCAAAAACTTAATAAATGTATTACAACTAAAAACTTTTAAATATAATTTTCTATAAACACCTCATTCTAATACTACAAAACGTGCTTTTAATATAATTTCAATACGTATAAAAAGTGATTTATAAGATTAAAGACATGTACATATGCGTATTATAGGAGCCCTCGTATAGCTCGGTAGCACACATTAAATATGCTTGCAGTTATAGTGCCTCTATTAAAGGCGAGATGCGTAGCAAAGCGCGTGTAGCAATGCGTGCAGTTATAGCGCCCTCATATTAGGCATCGCTCTTACACTACAACTTAACCAATATAGATTTGTAGGTCATTAGGTTACGTAAATTCAAAAATAGGTCTCCTAAATACAATTAGACCTCGTAGGAACTAATTTAGTATAGGTAAATTAAACCCTTACTTACATACGAAAGGTAAAGTAAATATTAAAAACGAAAATGTAATGAAGATGGATCCAGCAGTAAGGTTAAAAAAATTTCGTCATTTATTAAATCCAACGTGCATAACAGTCAGGGAGCGGCGAGGTGAACAACGATTAAGAATAACGAGACGCGTTTTGGGCGTTCATGAGTTGGAAGCGAGAGCACCACAGGGCTTGAATTCCCGCAATGACTTAGGCTATATATGTTAATGTATCACTTTTTTGTTAATATGTATTTTAACACATATGTTTAACATATTAAGAAGTGACGTGTCGTTACATGTTCCACCCCTTTTTACTACTTAACCGTATGGTTTGTTTGTATATGTGTACCGTGAGCAAGGGCGGTTTGTAAAGCTCGAAACGCGTCGTTTTTTACTGTCTGTGCTGTACCCTCTTGCACTTTATATTTAATTAATGACAGCATTTTTTTCACCTTACTGCTGGATCCATCTTCATTACATTTTCGGAGTTTACTGCTGGGCTTTGGCTGGAAGCCAGGATTTTGGGCGGAGGTGAGCCATTTCTTTCAGCTGGACAAGCAAGCATCGTATGACTTGAGTATTTGGTGAGTTTATACTTGTGTTCTGTAAAGTATATTACACTAAAGATTCTACCTTTTCAAAATACAACCTGTGTATGTATATCGAAAAACGCATCAAAAAACGCATGCAAAATGCATCCAAAAAGCATCCAGCTTGCCTTCGTTATTGTGATAATGTTTTTGGGATGGCAGTTTTGTATGCAGTTTTCAATGCGTTTTTTACTTCTATGAAAAATGGATCAAAAAACGGATCCAAAACGTTGTGTGAACATACCCTTATGGTCTAATTCAGATAAGCCACAAAGCTGTGTTCAAAGGAAGAGTGCTCTGTTTTCATCTGTAGGAGCCCTTGACGTTTAATTATCTATATTTGAATGCCAAAAAATTTATTTTCAAAATGTACATATACTTTGGCAAACAGTTGTACAGCTCCATGTACCAAAAAATGAGAAACTTGACAATTAATTTTGCTTAAACAACACATATTTCAACTGTTTGGAATATGTAGCTTATAGGCAGGTTAAAGTGTCTCCATGGCTACAGACTACTGTAGTCAGAGTCTATAGTAATGTGCTACTAGCTTACATATACTGTGGGATGGCAAGAAGAGAGGTTAAATTAAAGGGAGTAACACGTATTACAGAATTAGCCTACACACAAACTAGACATTTGCATTTGTGGTTGGTTTTAATGAAAACATTTACCCTGTTTCCCTGAAAATAAGACACCCCCGAAAATAAGACATAGTGCATTTTCAGTTTTGAAATTCAGAGTTTGGCTGATTATGTATGTTTGAGAATGAAATCAATACCGGATATTAATACATGTTTAAGTTCTGTGAACAATAAAAATGAATTATTGTTCATCGCATAAAAAAAACAACCCCTAAAAGATAAGACTTAGATCGTTCCGTAGGAGCAAAAATTAATATAAGACACTGTCTTATTTTCGGGGAAACAGGGTACAGTAGTGTTCAAAATAATAGGAGTCCAATCTGACTAACCAGATTAATGCAGAAGATTCTTAGAAAACCAACAGACTCCGCATTCATGGTCTGTAGTGTGGAGTTCAATGAGTGCGGTCAATCATTCTGTGAAGAAACAGGTGTGACTCAGGTTCCCCTTATTTAAAGGGGTTGTCTCACTACATTGATTCATCTTACCTCAGTCCTGTCGCTTTGAAACCAGTGCTGGCAGGATCTCAGGAGAGATCAAACAGGTCTGTAGCTATAGCGACCTGAGGAGCTGATGCAGCCCATACAAAGCCATATATCAGAATAGGTAGGACACTGTTAATGGACACATATTGAAAAGTGACTTGTTTTTGCGAGATATTCAACATAAAAAGTAATCCCTGGAGTGAGACAACCCTTTTAAGGATGAAGCCAGCACATGTTGCCACAAACACACTCACATATGGTCGTTTATATAAGTCTGATAGCCAGCAGCGCTCTGATAGAGAGTATCAGAGTCAAATCGTAGAACCTCTCTAGGCGGCATTTTTCCCACACTGCACATCCAAATACCAACACAGGGAATGTTTATGGATATATTTTCAAATATTATTTTTCTTATTTTGTCAGTTTGCTGCATAAATCACAGTAGTCCGTTCATAGCCGAGCAGAACGAACCACCAAACCGGCAGTGAAAATATAAAACTTAAGTACATAAGGACAAGCACTTTATCGTATGATGCAGTACAGCAAATGTAGTACCTATGTTAGGTGAACGACCATGTGATGGCCCGGATAGAGAGAGGAGGAGCGCAATCCTCCCCTCCTACTGCCTGTTTGGCAGCGACGTTTCGCGGAAAATACGGCACTTTTTTTTTTCCTTTTGCAGCATGTGCTCTAAGAAACAGAAGACCATCCTTCTTATAGCACCACCCTTATCACAGGTGAGTGAGACTTAATTAGACTGACTTACATTAACAGACAAAACATACAACATATGACAATATGACAAACATATGCAATATTTTACAAAAAACAATGCAAATGAAAAGATTCCATTAAGACCATTCGGTGCGAGTGTGTCTAGCTTTGAGATCCAGTATGCTTCCCGTTGTAATAATCTCGTTCTATACTGGTTAGCATCTTGTGCATACACCTGCTCTAAAACGCACCATCGTAGGTCACAAACCATATGATGGTATTCATTGAAATGTTTCGCTACTGTAGTTTCTCCCTTTTGTCCATGATAACAGTTGCTCCCCCTGAAAATAGCGCTCTGAAAAAGCTATCGCAACATCCTGATATTATCATAAAAAGGCGGATAAAGGGGGCGCAACTGTTATCATGGACAAAAATTATTATATTCAAGAAGCGTCTATTCATCTACAGGATACCAAAGTGTATAAAAAAACTATTGCATGACCCCACGGATAACTTTAAAAAACAAATAGATTCAGAGTTAGAAGAAGCATTTTTGTCTGGTATTATAGATAACGACACCCAAAAACGAGGGAAACCCATAAAGAATGTACAAAACTTGATTCAAAATTTACAAAAATTACAAAATGGCATCACCAACATAATATACCATAACAACCATCACCCAGATAAAACTATGCTAAATAAACCAAAAAAAAACAAGCACGGAGGTCCTAGGCCCGTAAAAAAATAAATATGTGGAAATACATATGCAAATAGTAATACAACCTGCTTCCCGTTATAGTATTCAAAAAAATAGTAATGCATACATTCAAAAAAAAAAAAAAAACTTAAATGCTACATAATCCTTGAGGAAGCTCAGCGAAACGCTCGTCGGGGTTGCAACGAGGTCTAGCTGTCACGGTTTATCATTTTTACATCGGAATCCTCCTTCACGGTATACGTACATTTTCTCAATTTTGAATGTATGCATTACTAGATTTTTTAATACTAATACTGGAAGCAGGTTGTTTACTATTTTCATATGTATTTCCACATATTTATTTTTACGTGACCTAGACCTCCGTAACTTGTTTGTTTTTTAAGCATTGGTTTTATCTGGTGATGGGGTTTTTGTTTTTGTTTGGTAGTATTATGTTGGTGATGCCATTTTGTAAATTTTTTTGTAAATTTTGAATAAGGAGTATTGTACATTCATATATGGGTTTGCCCTCGTTTGTTGGGTGTCGTTATTGTTATAGTGGGTTACCCTTGTATTTTCTTTAGGTTGCATTTGCGTTACATTACCACTGCTATTTTAACTTGTTTGTGGCTATAGTGGTATTATAGATAAAAACACCAAAGAATTATTATGTGTATCGTATCCTCGCACACCTATAATATACTTTGTGCCGAAAATTCATAAAATTCATTCACAAAGTCTTAATGAATCTTTTCATTTGCATTGTTTTTTTGTAAAATATTGCATATGTTTGTCATATTGTCATATGTTGTATGTTTTGTCTGTTAATGTAAGTCAGTCTAATTAAGTCTCACTCACCTGTGAAAGTTTGGTGCTAATAAGAAGAGTCTTCTGATTCACAAAAAGCTAAACCCCTTGCGCCTTCGGTCACGAGAACGGAGAGAAAGCATTTGACACTGGATAAATTGGGTTATAATGAAAGAGGTTTTATTAAAATTTTGGCTTTTGTGGACCAAATATTTAATATTCCATAATGTCATTATATTCTCTTCTCCACTGCCAGGGTCCTACTCGTCCGGATTTCTCTCAGAAAAGTTCCCATTTCAATGGAACAAGACAATGGTGGGCCCACTGTCACCCTTATCTATTGAATGTGCGCTGAGCCTTTAGCCGAACAACATTCGGAAAATCCTCTCAATTAAAGGGTTACCATAAATAAAAAATACCCATGACGGAGAGCGCTATATGCATGATTGATATTTTTAATCATGTGCCAACAGCCCTGATAAATCCCATTCCTCCTTTGCATTATAATTACTTGCCCTATTGGAATGTTATCTGCATATAGTCATACTAAAAGGTGACTACAAATAAACATAACAAAATCTATGACTTCACCCTATAAATTGTCATGTCTTTCCTTAAAATCACAAACTACCCAACATTATTTTATTTGGGCAACCTCTTATGACCCCTATCTAGGAATCAAAATATACCCAAAAAACATCAACACCACATAGAAGAAAATCTCGAGGATAATAGGTGCTTCATTATCAGAAGAAATTAACCCTTAAGCCGAACGCCTGAAAAGTATTAAGACCAGAACATTTTTTTTTTTTTAGGTTTTGGCCTCCTTGCGTTTAAAACAGTTGTAACTTTTTTATTTTAGTAAATGACGCAGTTGGATGAGGCCACGCGTTTTATCGAGACAGCTTGTACTTTATAATGGAATAGATTAAGTAACACTTATAAATAATTGCAAGTATTTTTTTTTATTCTTTTTACAAAAATTTGTTTTTGTTTTTTAATTTTTATTTTTACACCATTCACAATTCACACGTTAAAACTTGTAAGAAAAATTCCTACACGGTTATTACGAGTCGTGTGGATACCAATATGTGTATGTTTTTTGTGCGTGTAAGTTATGTAACAATTTATTTTTTTTATTAAATATTATTTTTTTTTTATTATTTATTTATTTATTCTTTTTACACTTTTTTATAGATTTTTGTACTTTTTTTTTTGACTCCCAGAAGGGAGAACTGTTTAACATTTTTTTAATTTTTTTTTTTACACTTAGTAGATGTACTTAGCATAGTCATATCTGCTAATACATGCCTAAATCTGTGTCAGTCTGACAAAGGCAGTGAGTAGAGACAGCACACAGTGCGTCCTAACACTGGCTACTTACACATACACTCTGGGGCCACGGCTAGGTCCCCCAGAAGCTGACTGTTCAGCCGGTCCCCCTGACTCTGTCGGTGACCGGCGATCCGATCTAGCCCGACAGAGCAGGGGATCCTTTTTCTTTTGATTGCGCTTGCGGTGGACGCATCCCGCCGGCAATCAAATGGTTAAAGCATCGGTTCGGAGGTTTCCTCCTCGCTTTCCCGATGCCTGCAGGCATCCTGCTCTGGATCGGGGCTGTTAATTCAGCCCCATCCCAGCGCACTTGCGGCCCGGGCGCCGCAAAACCCCGATGTCTGCAGCGACGTTCAAAAGACGTCCCGCTGCAAGACTAACGACCCGCACCAGCCGCCTTCAAAAGACGTGCTCGGTCGTTATAGGGGTAATAGACCTTAACACTTTCCCCTTTTCCTGGCTGCAGCTCGCATTAATTTAACTAAGATGCTACATCTTTCCCCCAGATACTTAATATATCTGCAAAACCTTATCTCATTTTTATTCCACTCCACATCTTCCTATTCTCCACAAAACCTCAATAATCAAATGTTTAAATTATATTTGGGGCCCAAAACGAACCTAGATTTAAGAAACAATACCTGTATCAAAAAGAGTATTCATGGTGGCCCTCCCTCCGGTCCCAGAACCTCCTGCAATACAATAATGCTCTTCCCCATACTAGAACCCATATCTTCTTTTATGGAATTCTCCTAAACCCCAACTTTGGGTCTCAATAGAAAATTTCCACAACCCCAGGGGATCAAGGGCTCTTTATTCCATCTTGGGAAAATCCCACAGAATTTAAATTTTGATTTTTTCTTTCTGCACTGTTTGGAAAAAATCATTGCTCAAAGCAAAAACCCCTAAAGTATTATAACAAATTTAGCTCCCCTCTTCATTATTAAAATGCAATTCCAGAATCTCTATACAACACGGGTAACAGGGATTGGGGGCATAGGGACCTCTTCCCAAGGGGGACTTCAATCCTTTGACGATCTAATGCAACAATAACTATCCCCCCCAAACCCTTTTTTTTTTCTATTTACAAAACGACATATTATACAATCTGGCAATGGCCATACCCCCAAAAAAAATTTCCCCTTTCCAGAATTTCCTCTGGAAAAAAAACAAAAGACAACAAAGGTTTTTCAGCACTCCCAAAACCTTTTACAAAATTCTCTACAAAAAAAAAACCCAAATTTGCCCAAGTGGGAAACCGGGGTTGGCCCGTCCCATACAACAAAAAAACGCTTAAACACAACGGTTTTTCCAATTTTCAAAATGTCCATTATTAATTGTCAAGAAAGATTTTCTTCGCTGGTATCTAACCCCAGCCCACATAGCCATACCCCTGGATACTCATATCTTGTTGGGAAAAGGGGGTGCTAAAACCCTTTTACACAGGGGGGGAAATGCCACTAATCCAACCACTATGGGGAAAGAACAGAAAAACTTCTACTTAAAAATCTTCAAAAGGGAAAAAAAAAATACACCCAAACCTGTATTCCGATCTCATTTTCATGGCATACCACCCATTTCCGTGCTTCTTTCCCCATGCTTTAATAGCTACAAAATTAGTACTTCACATTGGAAACAACTCTCACCCTCTTTTTCAAATTTTCAAAAGAATAAAATTTTCAATACAGCTTGAACTATTTAGTAAACCCCCCACATGCCATAGCTAGAATTAAGAATAATTGGCTTCTTTGGGCCCCATCTATTACTATAAGTAACAGGATAATCACAACACTTTCATATTAAATGAAGAATATCAAATACGAGTTAATCCAGTATAGTTATGTAATTGAAAATTTTCTGATATATGATAAATTTACATGTTCAACGTGTATTGTTGTTATTAACTGAATCTGACATTACATTACTAAAAATAATGACATTGCTATTTCTGCTTTTGATGTTTTACGACATGGCATTTTGTTGCTGTTCTTTTTCTTTTCTTTTGCTTCAGAAAAAGTTATATTATGTTATGTACCATTCTTGATATGTAATAAAAAAATTTTGCTGAAAAAAAAAGAAAAAAAAAAAAGGAGTCTTCTGTTGTTAGAGCGCATGCTTGAAAAAGGAAAAGTGGTATTTCCAAAACGTCGCCCTGCCAACAGGCATTAGGAGGATTGCGCTCCTCTCTCTATCCGGCTTCACATGGATGTTCACCTTACATAGGTGCTACATTGCTGTACTCTATCAAGATAAGTGCTGTCTTAAGTACTAAGTTTATATTTCACTGTCATAAGGTGTCTGTCGTGATGAAGTACTGTGATTATGCACCAATTGAAAATAGGTAAATAATATTTGAAATATATCAAAAACCTCCTGTGTTGATTTGGCCAGTACATGTTGTACATGCATTTCTCCTTGAAACCCTGAGAAACATGGATTGTTCACAACATTGTCAAGAAGAGCAGCACACATTTATTAAAAAGTTGATTGGAGAGGGTAAAACATATGAAGAAGTGCAGACAATGGTCGACTGTTCAGCTAAAATGAACTCCGATGTTTTAAAATAGAAATCAAAACTTGAGAGACGTGGATGAAAACGGAAAATGACCATTAAAATGGATTTAACCATAGCGAGAATGGCAAAGCCTCAGCCAATGATCAGCTCTAGGATGATCAAAGACAGTCTCAAGTTACCTGTGAGTCCTGTGACAGAAGACACCTGTGTGAAGCTCATCTATTAGCAAGAAGTCCCCGCAAAGTCCCACTGTTACAGAAAAGACATGTGCAGAAGCGGATACAATTTACCAAAGAAGACATCAACTGGCCAAAAGAGGAATGGAGAAACATTTTCTGGACTGATGAAAGTAAAATTCTTCTTTTTGAGTCCAAGGGCCGCAGACTTCATCAGATGAATCCTAAACTCAGAATTCAAGTCACGGTACTCTGAGGACCTGGTGGTGCAAGCATCATGATATGGGTATGTTTCTCTTACTATGGTGCCAGGTCTATTTACCACATACCAGGGATCATGGACCAGATTGCATATCTCAAAATACTTGAAGAGGTCATGTTGTCCTACGCTGCGGAGGAAATGCCCTTGAACAACCCTAAACACACCAGTAAATGAGCAAAATCTTGCTTCCACTCCAACTAAAATGAGGTTATGGAGTGGCTAAACCCAAGCTCCGTACCTTATGGACCTTGTGGGGTGACATCAAAAATGACGTCTCTACGGCAAAGCCAACAAATGCAGATAAATTATGGGATGGAGTCAAAGCATCCTGGGGTGGAGTAACAGTTGACAGGTGCCAGGATTTGGTTGACTCTACATAGATGTGAAGCAGTTCCAAAAAAAACTGTGGTTATAAGACTAAATACTAGCTTACTAAATCACAGGACTGCTAAATCCTTTAAAAAAGAAAAAAAAGAGTACATATCTTGAGCTTGTAAAGACAAATGTAGACACTGCTATTTTTTAGAACAGCCCAATGTTTTGTTATTTTCTGTAAAGTAGTGAACAACTATATACATTTCTCATATTTTGATTTAAAAAATGCAATGTTTCCAGTGCATGGAAATAAAAACTATTATAAAGATCTGTACGTAGCTCATGTTTTTGAACACACTGTTATTATTATTATTATTATTATTATTAACACAACTGTATATCTTCATTGGAGCTGTATACACACAGTTTTAGGATATGTCCAGTCAGGAGTATTTGGAGTGTTGCTTTAATTTTACTCAATAAGCATTTTATCAATAAAAATCGACTGTAGAAACATACAGATTAATAAGGTCTAATACTTAAAACAGCAAACTTGAAAGTGAACTTGTCAAATGGTTTATGCTCCTCTATCTGAGAGCAGGATTGAGGGAGAGAAGCTGAGCTCTGTGATATATAGGTTTATATTATGGAGGGAGAAAAGCTAAATTATGTGATATATAGGGTTATATGATGGAGGGAGAAAAGCTGAGTTATGGGATATATAGGGTTATATGATGGAGGAGAGGAGCTGAGCTCTGTGATATATAGGGTTATATGATAGAGGGAGAGAAGCTGAGCTCTGTGATATATATGGTTAGATAAATAGTCTCATGCTACAAGTAGCTGTCCATTCGAAGGATTCCAGCGCTCCAATAACCGTAATATCGGCTCTATTTGAGCAGTGTACACTATACCCCAATTTATTTGAAAGGTATATTTATTGTGCACCATATGAACGGTAAGTAGTAGATGATCCCGGCACTCGCGCTTTTTTCCCATGTTTTTATAAGCCATTTTAATACTTTTTTCAATAAAGAGAGTGTCTGTTATGCTACTACGCCTTTGAAGATTCTTCAGCGCGAGTGCCGGGATCATCTACTACTTTACCGTTATATGGTGGACATCTACAGCCGGATGTCATTTCCACGAGCACCGCTTTGGAAACAGGAGAGAGACCTTTTCCCCTTTTTTTTACAATTTATGTTCCATTGCTGAGGACAGGCGGACTACAGTACCCAGCATACCGGTGAGCAGCACTTTTCTTTCTTGTTTGTATCCATATTTATTGTGCACATATATACATAAAACAAACAAAAATATATATAAAATGTATAAAAATCCCTAAAAACTCAACGCGTTTCGCACACCTCTAGTGTGCTTCATCAGGAGTGATAATCTCATCAATTGAGGTCTCATTTATACTGATCTCTAATGGTTGTAAACCAACCTATTTGCATATCCCACAGTCTCCTCCCCTCACATAATTGAATGTTTAACACATCTACCACCATATTATCATCCCCCCATCAGGTATTGTATATACTTATTGGTGGCGTATTGCAATACATTATACTTGTTTGACCAATATAACTCTAATACCTGTAATGCCTGCATCTTCACGAAGGTGCGAGGACGCTATCCCGCATCTCCATGGTAGTGGACGGAAGTGCGTCCTAGACTCAGGCCACTTCCGCCCATACTGCCTATGCACTCGTTTACCCTCTTGCGCAGGCGCGATAGTATGTGACTGGCGGAAGTACACGATCGTGACAATGCGCTTCCGCCCTCACTGGTAGAACCACCCCCGAAGCCTCCTGCGCTTGCCCGGGGGAGTATACATACATAAAGTATGTTATAACTAATCGCTCTACAGGCACTTGCGATCTATGCCACCTTACTACAAAAGGATATTTGCTAATATGTCAGGGGGAGACACATCCTAGTTGCATCCCTCACTAGGTTAGATACTATATACTCTTATCTTATCTAATGACCTTATCATTATTAATAAGGTGTATACCCCGGACCCCACTTACATATCTACTTGATAGTTTTGTATATACAAGTCGGAAATGGTACTCATTTTTATCCTTCCTTTCTTTCTTATTGTTCATATACTACTTCCTGTACTTCATTTAAACCAAATGGATTTAAAGTGTTCAATTTGAAGATCCAGAAGTTTATTTATAAGGGCTTGCATTCTGTTGGAAACATTCTCGTGTATATAATCTATCGGTTGGAGTTTCAAATGGTAACTATTATCTTGATGTGCTTCTTGTATATGTCTAGGTAGACTATACAACTTATTCCCTCTTTTTATACTGTAGCGGTGATTGTTCATTCTTTGCGATAATTTCGTAGAGGTTCTTCCGATATACTGCTTCCCACAATCACATGTGATCAGGTAAATCACAAAGCTTGAACTACACGATAACCGATGTTTGATTTTATATATTTCTTCAGTGGCTGTGGAACGAAAGGTATCTCCCTCCTGGATCATGTCGCAACATTTAAGCTCTGTTCACACGGCTAAGTTTGGGACGTATTTCGGTCCGTAATTACGCGCCGAAGTGCGCAAATTACGGGCCGAAAACGTCCCATTCATTACGGTAATTCACAGTTCTCATAGAGAACTATGGATTACGTCTCCTCTCCCCGCCCGGCGAAGCCGCCGGGCGGGGAGATAATTGACATGTGAATTACTAGGCGCAAATACGCGCCGCTAGTAATTCAACGTCAATGGGCCGGCGAAGTGCCGGCCCCCTGCTCAGTCCCCCGCACCCGCCCCGCCCCCGGTCACACGGCGTAATTGCGGGGCGTAATGACGGCCCGCAAATACACCGTGTGAACATAGCCTTACAGAGGGGGAAACCACATGGGAACGCACATTTTTTACTTTCTTCATTCTCTATCCTTGTATTGCTAGGTTCAGTATTATATGATATTTGACGTGATGGTGCTATACTGTTCTTAAGAGTTCCTGCTCGCCGGTAGGTCATTTATTGACATAAGGCTGCCTGAAAATGGACCAGTTTAATTCAAGGCATATGGAGAGAAATCAATTGATTGATAAACTTCTGATGGGGGTAAATACTTCAGAAATACTACAAATTCTATATGAACAGAGGATTTAAACAAAAATATCACTGCAAATAATAATCCCTGTTAAAACATAACTTTTACTAGACTTGCTAAAATATTAATATCTTAACCCCTATATATTACCACTACATACCTAGATGATACAGCATACTGTGCACTGTCCGTCAGTGGAGTAATCGCCCCGATAAAGAGCGGCTCCGCTTTAATGACAGGCAATGTCACTACATGCGTGTATAAACACCTTTATATAGCTGGGATATAAAGGTGTTTATACACGCATGTAGTGACATTGCCTGTCATTAAAGCGGAGCCGCTCTTTATCGGGGCGATTACTCCACTGACGGGCAGTGCACAGTATGCTGTATCATCTAGGTATGTAGTGGTAATATATAGGGGTTAAGATATTAATATTTTAGCAAGTCTAGTAAAAGTTATGTTTTAACAGGGATTATTATTTGCAGGGGTAAATACTTCAGCCACTACATCGGCTCCTGGTAAAATTCATAATGAATATACAATCGAAGAGACAAAACGATTTTATTATATAGCAAGGACTTTGGAGAGGGCACTTATTAATGAGTCAAACCAATATATTGATGAGAAATTTTTGGGTCTTTATGTGAAGGATAATCTTATCCCTAAGGGCCTGAAAATTTATAAAAACTCTCAATATGGAGAGACGGATGTAGAATTCGAAAAATTATGGTCTGACACTTTGGATAATTGTTCATTAAGGTTGATGGAGTTACTTATAGAAAAAAGAAAGAAAAACTGTCTTGAATTATCTACACAGATTGACAGTCTACTTGTTAGATTTGATATATATAGTGATCATATAGAATATAAAGATATCCAGATGAAAATAAATAGTAACTTACACAAAAGGGAATTAGATACAATAAATAGAAAATTGTATAAGTTAGCTAGAGATAGAATAGCGACATCTAACCCACCTGTCAATAATCAAGTACCTCCCGTTGAAATAATAGAACAGATGAATGAAGGCGAGGCCCCTCCAAATAATTTAGTACCCAATATAGTATCTCAAGAAGGAGAAAGGGACATGGGAATTCCTGAGATTCAGATTGAAACACCCGTGGTTCGTAGGAAGGAACCGTTAAATAGAGGTATACCCTCATATGCGTCGGTCGTCAAGAACAGATCAAATGCAAGGGCCAATTCTAGAAATACAAATAATGTAAATAAACCGAAAGAAACATGGTCAAATAGGAAACCTGATAAACCAGAATTAAGGAAGAATCGAAATAAAGAGGAAGAACCTAGAGTTAAGAATAAAAGTAATAAAAGTAATAACAGGATTGATAGTCTGGATTTGCAAAATTTCACCACACACGATACAAGTATCGATCTAAATGGATCATCTATTTCCTTGGATGAAACCATCAGGCTTCAAATACCTAGAGTATCTACCCAAAATGAAACATTGGAAAATGAAAGTGGTAAACAGAACATTTCATTGGGGGAAGGCAGGAACCTATCTCCACTGTTAGAAAATACGTTACCATCAGCCCAACCTGATGTATCACATTCTTTTTTAGGCCTGAATCCCACTTTAAATATTCATACGTATAGAGGAAAATCTTCTCTCCCCAATAACCCAAACGGGATCAGTAAGAAAAAGAAAATTACAAAGAGAGGCTGTCGAGGGTTCCTTAGCAGTACACGACGACTCAGTAAATTCAGGTCCCAAAAAAAAAAACAAACTAGGGATAAAATAAAGGGTAATCCTGTAAAAATTTTCAATTTATCCAATTACAAATTATCTGAGGATGAGAATAGTTTACTTCAGAAGGGCCTCAACTTTTGTCCCGATAAAGGAATTTGCCACTTTACAGTTTTTAAGGACCTCCAATTATTCATTAGGAAATTAACACGACAGCGATATTTTATCATACAGGAAAATAAAAGTAAGGCCACTAAACCAGACAGAATTGAAGAGGAGGCCGAAAACTCGATCTCTTTTAACAACATTTTGCGGCCTAAATCTTCATTTTACCCTATATGGGCCCAAGGGAACTATTTAGGGGTTTTTAACCAGATGGTTATGGAGGATCTCAGGAAATTAAAAAAGAAAACCCCGAAAAATGAGAATCTTACTATTAAACAGAAAAAAGCGATGAAATCCCTTATGGACAACAAGGATATTATTGTCCGTAATGCAGATAAGGGGGGCTCGATCGTAATACAAAATACGAAAGAATATATAGGTGAGGCATTCAAAATTTTAAAGAATCCCCAATATTATAGGGTTGTAGGAGAAGAGGTGTATTCTGAACTCCAAGGATTATTTTTAAATTTTTTAGATCGACATATGGAGATAGGGACCATAAATTTGAAGGAGAAAAATGCCCTTTTTATTAAGAAACCTACAACCCCTTTCTTTTACCATCTCCCGAAGGTCCATAAAGATGTAAACAACCCCCCTGGAAGACCAATAGTCTCGGGGATTAATTCAACTTTGTCTAATTTGTCGAGATACTTAGATGTACTATTACAACCATATGTAGTCCAGTTGAAAAGCCACCTCAAGGATTCTGACCAGGTCATCAGGGAGCTGGTAGGAATGCAATGGGAGGAATCATATATTTTTATCACTATGGATATTACCGCACTTTACTCCAACATAAGACATGATTTGGGGATACAGGCAGTTGGGTCATTTTTAGAAGATGAAAGTTTGGTTAGTATTGAAAAGAAAAATTTTATATTGGAAGGTCTTGAAATCATTTTAAAAAATAATTATTTTAAATATGGCGATCTCCACTACCATCAACAGGTTGGCACGGCGATGGGGACCAGGGTTGCCCCATCGCTGGCCAACCTGTTCATGGGTTCTTTTGAGGAGATTTTTATCTACTCAGATTTTAACAGATTTCGTTCTAATATTATTTATTTTAAAAGATTCATCGATGACCTCATTTTTATTTGGGATGGAACTAAGGAAGAGGCCGATGTGTTTTTAAGATTTTTAAATTTAAACTCTTGGGGAATCTCATTTACAGCGAATATGAATTCTAAATAAATACAATTTTTAGATCTCTTATTATATTGTGAAAATGACAAAATTTTGTCTAAGACTTTTTTTAAACCGGTGGATTCTAACAATTATGTGCACTTTACTAGTAGCCATTATGGAAAATGGACACGAAACGTACCCTTCGGACAATTCCGGAGGGTCCGGAAAAATTGCACTTTAGATGAGGTATACAAGGATCAGGCAGCAATATTGGAGGAAAGGTTTGTTCAGAAAGGATACCCCAAAAAATTAGTTCAGAATGCAAAAGAGAAAGCACTCACAATGACACAAAAGGATTGTGTCATCCAGAAACAAAAGGTCAACAACACATCATACAAAAATAACTTTATTACGACCTACTCGTCCCAACACAAAGATCTATACGGGATATTATCTAAACATTGGGATATCCTTCTATCAGACCCAGTATTAAGACCCCATATAGCCAAACGACCAAGAATGACCTACCGGCGAGCAGGAACTCTTAAGAACAGTATAGCACCATCACGTCAAAGATCATATAATACTGAACCTAGCAATACAAGGATAGAGAATGAAGAAAGCAAAAAAGGTGCGTTCCCATGTGGTTTCCCCCTCTGTAAATGTTGCGACATGATCCAGGAGGGAGATACCTTTCGTTCCACAGCCACTGAAGAAATATATAAAATCAAACATCGGTTATCGTGTAGTTCAAGCTTTGTGATTTACCTGATCACATGTGATTGTGGGAAGCAGTATATCGGAAGAACCTCTACGAAATTATCGCAAAGAATGAACAATCACCGTTACAGTATAAAAAGAGGGAATAAGTTGTATAGTCTACCCAGACATATACAAGAAGCACATCAAGATAACAGTTACCATTTGAAACTCCAACCGATAGACTATATACATGAGAATGTTTCAAACAGAATGCAAGCCCTTATAAATAACGAAACCTTCTGGATCATTAAACTGAATACTTTAAATCCATTTGGTTTAAATGAAGTACAGGAAGTAGTATATGAACAATAAGAAAGAAAGGAAGGATAAAAATGAGTACCATTTCCGATTTGTATAAACAAACCTATCAAGTAGATATGCAAGTGGGGTCCGGGGTATACACCTTAGTAATAATGATAAGGTCACGATCGTGTACTTCCGCCAGTCACATACTATCGCGCCTGCGCAAGAGGGTAAACGAGTGCATAGGCAGTATGGGCGGAAGTGGCCTGAGTCTAGGACGCACTTCCGTCCACTACCATGGAGATGCGGGATAGAGTCCTCGCACCTTCGTGAAGATGCAGGCATTACAGGTATTAGAGTTATATTGGTCAAACAAGTATAATGTATTGCAATACGCCACCAATAAGTATATACTATACCTGATGGGGGGATGATAATATGGTGATAGATGTGTTAAAGAAACAATCAATTATGTGAGGGGAGGAGACTGTGGGATATGCAAATAGGTTGGTTTACAACCATTAGAGATCAGTATAAATGAGATATACAGAAAAAGGGGAAAAAAATACTCAAGAAAAAGACGGAAACAGAAACATGGCCATACTCACTGCTAGTAAAGCTGAAGTGAGCCTAAACACAGCACAGAGGCAGCACACGCCCCCATGCAATTAAAGAAAAATACCCAGGTGCAGCTAATGGGTAGTGTCCCATACATCTCTCCACTAGGTGGACAGAAAGCTGCACCTTAAATTGACATCTATTCACATAGCATGCAAAAAAGCAAAAAAGCCACAGTACCATACGTTGGGAAACTATACAGATACAAAAATACCCATAAGACAACCGCTCTCACACCTTCCACGCATGGGGGGGGGGCGGCCGCTGGTATTCTACTTGCATCCAGTCCCCAGTACTGTTGGGCAAAAAAACTATTTTTACATACTGGAAAAAACATCAAATATGAGGTATTGGTTAACATAATGGCCATTATATTGTAAGCCTGCAAGCCAAACGTCACGGCTCCTCATCTATTGCAGGTCCCTACACTCCCTTAAAATCACAAAATATACAGAAAAAGGGGAAAAAAATACTCAAGAAAAAGAGGAAACAGAACATGGCCAAACTCCTGTATAAGCTGAAATGAGCTAAAACACAGAGAGGCAGCACACGCCCATGCAATTAAAAAAAATACCGGTGAGTAATGGGTATGTCCATAATCTCTCACTAGGTGACAGAAGTGCACTTAATTGACATCTTCACATACATGCAAAAAAGAAAAAGCCACAGTACAACTTGGAAACTATACGATACAAAAATACCATAAGACAACGCTTACACCTTCCAGCAGGGGGGGGCGGCCGTGGTATTACTTGCATCAGTCCCCAGTACTTTGGCAAAAAATATTTTTACATACTGGAAAACATCAAATATGAGGTATTGGTTACTAATGGCTTATATTGTAAGCTGCAGCCAACGCACGCTCCTCATCTAGCAGTCCTACACTCCTTAAAATCACAAAATATCAGAAAAAGGAAAAAATACTCAGAAAAGACGGAAACAGAAACATGGCCATACTCACTGCTAGTAAAGCTGAAGTGAGCCTAAACACCCGACAGAGGCAGCACAGCCCCCATGCTATTAAAGAAAAATACCCAGGTGCAGCTAATGGGTAGTGTCCCATACATCTCTCCACTAGGTGGACAGAAAGCTGCACCTTAAATTGACATCTATTCACATAGCATGCAAAAAAGCAAAAAAGCCACAGTACCATACGTTGGGAAACTATACAGATACAAAAATACCCATAAGACAACCGCTCTCACACCTTCCACGCATGGGGGGACCTGCAATAGATGAGGAGCCGTGACGTTTGGCTTGCAGGCTTACAATATAATGGCCATTATGTTAACCAATACCTCATATTTGATGTTTTTCCAGTATGTAAAAATAGTTTTTTTGCCCAACAGTACTGGGGACTGGATGCAAGTAGAATACCAGCGGCCGCCCCCCCCCATGCGTGGAAGGTGTGAGAGCGGTTGTCTTTTTGGGTATTTTTGTATCTGTATAGTTTCCCCAAAGTATGGTACTGTGGCTTTTTTTGCTTTTTTGCATGCTATGTGAATAGATGTCAATTTAAGGTGCAGCTTTCTGTCCACCTAGTGGAGAGATGTATGGGAAACTACCCAGAAGCTGCACATGGGTATTTTTCTTTAATAGCATGGGGGGTGTTGCTGCCTCTGTGCGGTGTGTTGGCTCTCTTCAGCTTTTCTAGCAGTGAGTCTGGCCATGTTTGTGTTTCCGTCTTTTTCTTGAGTATTTTTTTCCCCTTTTTCTGTATATTTTGTGATTTTTACGGGAGTGTAGGGACCTGCAATAGATGAGGAGCCGTGACGTTTGGCTTGCAGGCTTACAATATAATGGCCATTATGTTAACCAATACCTCATATTTGATGTTTTTCCAGTATGTAAAAATAGTTTTTTTGCCCAACAGTACTGGGGACTGGATTTCAAGTAGAATACCAGCGGCCGCCCCCCCCCCATGCGTGGAAGGTGTGAGAGCGGTTGTCTTATGGGTATTTTTGTATCTGTATAGTTTCCCAAAGTATGGTACTGTGGCTTTTTTGCTTTTTGCATGCTATGTGAATAGATGTCAATTTAAGGTGCAGCTTTCTGTCCACCTAGTGGAGAGATGTATGGGACACTACCCATTAGCTGCACCTGGGTATTTTTCTTTAATAGCATGGGGGCGTGTGCTGCCTCTGTGCTGTGTTTAGGCTCACTTCAGCTTTACTAGCAGTGAGTATGGCCATGTTTCTGTTTCCGTCTTTTTCTTGAGTATTTTTTCCCCTTTTTCTGTATATTTTGTGATTTTAAGGGAGTGTAGGGACCTGCAATAGATGAGGAGCCTTGACTTTTGGCTTGCAGGCTTACAATATAATGGCCATTATGTTAACCAATACCTCATATTTGATGTTTTTCCAGTATGTAAAAATAGTTTTTTTGCCCAACAGTACTGGGGACTGGATGCAAGTAGAATACCAGCGGCCGCCCCCCCCATGCGTGGAAGGTGTGAGAGCGGTTGTCTTATGGGTATTTTTGTATCTGTATAGTTTCCCAACGTATGGTACTGTGGCTTTTTTGCTTTTTTGCATGCTATGTGAATAGATGTCAATTTAAGGTGCAGCTTTCTGTCCACCTAGTGGAGAGATGTATGGGACACTACCCATTAGCTGCACCTGGGTATTTTTCTTTAATAGCATGGGGGCGTGTGCTGCCTCTGTGCTGTGTTTAGGCTCACTTCAGCTTTACTAGCAGTGAGTATGGCCATGTTTCTGTTTCCGTTTTTTTCTTGAGTATTTTTTTCCCCTTTTTCTGTATATTTTGTGATTTTAGGGAGTGTAGGGACCTGCAATACATGAGGAGCCGTGACGTTTGGCTTGCAGGCTTACAATATAATGGCCATTATGTTAACCAATACCTCATATTTGATGTTTTTCCAGTATGTAAAAATAGTTTTTTTGCCCAACAGTACTGGTGATGGGTTGCATGTTGAATCCCCGCGGCCGCCCCCCCATGCGTTTGGAAGGTGTGAGAGCGGTTGTCTTATGGGTATTTTTGTATCTGTATAGTTTCCCAACGTATGGTACTGTGGCTTTTTTGCTTTTTTGCATGCTATGTGAATAGATGTCAATTTAAGGTGCAGCTTTCTGTCCACCTAGTGGAGAGATGTATGGGACACTACCCATAGCTGCACCTGGGTATTTTTCTTTAATAGCATGGGGGCGTGTGGCTGCCTCTGTGCTGTGTTTAGGCTCACTTCAGCTTTACTAGCAGTGAGTATGGCCATGTTTCTGTTTCCGTCTTTTTCTTGAGTATTTTTTCCCCTTTTTCTGTATATTTTGTGATTTTAAGGGAGTGTAGGGACCTGCAATAGATGAGGAGCCGTGACGTTTGGCTTGCAGGCTTACAATATAATGGCCATTATGTTAACCAATACCTCATATTTGATGTTTTTCCAGTATGTAAAAATAGTTTTTTTGCCCAACAGTACTGGGGACTGGATGCAAGTAGAATACCAGCGGCCGCCCCCCCCCATGCGTGGAAGGTGTGAGAGCGGTTGTCTTATGGGTATTTTTGTATCTGTATAGTTTCCCAACGTATGGTACTGTGGCTTTTTTGCTTTTTTGCATGCTATGTGAATAGATGTCAATTTAAGGTGCAGCTTTCTGTCCACCTAGTGGAGAGATGTATGGGACACTACCCATTAGCTGCACCTGGGTATTTTTCTTTAATAGCATGGGGGCGTGTGCTGCCTCTGTGCTGTGTTTAGGCTCACTTCAGCTTTACTAGCAGTGAGTATGGCCATGTTTCTGTTTCCGTCTTTTTCATCAGTATAAATGAGACCTCAATTGATGAGATTATCACTCCTGATGAAGCACACTAGAGGTGTGCGAAACGCGTTGAGTTTTTAGGGATTTTTATACATTTTATATATATTTTTGTTTGTTGTTTTATGTATATATGTGCACAATAAATATACCTTTCAAATAATTTGGGGTATAGTGTACACTGCTCAAATAGAGCCGATATTACGGTTATTGGAGCGCTGGAATCCTTCGAATGGACAGCTACTTGTAGCATGAGACTATTTATTTAACCCTTGGATCTCCTGGTGCCGAAGGAAAAGTGGATCAAAGTGGCCAGCAGCTCCAAAATTTGATACATGCTTGTAAATGAGTTGTACCATTATTAAGTACAACTCGCTCAGGTGAGCAGTTTGGAAACTTTTTTGTTTTGAAATATTACCAAACAATTTTACATTATTTGCGTGCGCCTTTGTGTCTCCCCACCCCCCTCTTGTCTTCCCTCTTCTGAGGTCGGACTGCACAAGAAGTATCTATATAGGGTTATATGATAGAGGGAGAGGAGCTGAGCTCTGTGATATATAGGGTTATATGATAGAGGAGAGAAGCTGAGCTCTGTGATATATAGGGTTATATGATAGAGGAGAGAAGCTGAGCTCTGTGATATATAGGGTTATATGATAGAGGAGAGGAGCTGAGCTCTGTAATATATAGGGTTATATGATAGAGGGAGAGAAGCTGAGCTCTGATATATAGGGTTATATGATAGAGGGAGAGAAGCGGAGTTCTGTGATATATAGGGTTATATGATAGAGGAGAGGAGCTGAGCTCTGTGATATATAGGGTTATATGATAGAGGAGAGGAGCTGAGTTCTGTGATATATAGGGTTATATGATACAGAAGCGGAGCTCTGTGATATATAGGGTTATATGATAGAGGAGAGAAGCTGAGCTCTGTGATATATAAGGTTATATGATAGAGGGAGAGAAGCTGAGCTCTGATATATAGGGTTATATGATAGAGGGAGAGAAGCTGAGCTCTGTGATATATAGGGTTATATGATAGAGGGAGAGAAGCTGAGCTCTGTGATATATAGGGTTATATGAGAGAGGAGAGAAGCTGAGCTCTGTGATATATAGGGTTATATGATAGAGGAGAGGAGATGAGCTCTGTGATATATAGGGTTATATGATAGAGGGAGAAAAGCTGAGCTCTGTGATACATAGGGTTATATGATAGAAGAATAGAAGCTGAGCTCTGTGATATATAGGGTTATATGATAGGAGAGAAGCGGAGTTCTGTGATATATAGGGTTATATGATAGAGGGAGAGAAGCTGAGCTCTGATATATAGGGTTATATGACAGAGAAGAGGAGCTGAGCTCTGTGTTATATTGGGTTATATGACAGAGGAGAGAAGTTGAGCTCTGTGATATATAGGGTTATATGATAGAGGAGACAAACTGAGCTCTGTGATATTTAGGGTTATATGATAGGAGAGAATCTGAGTTCTGTGATATATAGGGTTATAGGATAGAGGAGCTGAGCTCCATGATATATAGGGTTATATGATGGAGTAGAGGTGCTGAGCTCTGTGATGTATAGGGTTATATGATAGAGGATAGAAGCTGAGCTCTGTGATATATAGGGTTATATGATAGGAGAGAAGCGGAGTTCTGTGATATATAGGGTTATATGATAGGAGAGAAGCGGAGTTCTGTGATATATAGGGTTATAGGATAGAGGATAGAAGCTGAGCTCTGTGATATATATAGGGTTATAGGATAGAGGATAGAAGCGGAGTTCTGTGATATATAGGGTTATATGATAGAGGAGAGGAGCTGAGCTCTGTGATATATAGGGTTATATGATAGGAGAGAAGCGGAGTTCTGTGATATATAGGGTTATATGATAGGAGAGAAGCTGAGTTCTGTGATATATAGGGTTATAGGATAGAGGATAGAAGCTGAGCTCTGTGATATATATAGGGTTATATGATAGAGAGCAGCTGAGCTCTGTGATATATAGGGTTATATGATAGAGTAGAGGCGCTGAGCTCTGATATATATAGGGTTATATGATAGAGGATAGAAGCTGAGCTCTGTGATATATAGGGTTATATGATAGGAGAGAAGCTGAGTTCTGTGATATATAGGGTTATACGATAGAGGATAGAAGCTGAGCTCTGTGATATATATAGGGTTATAGGATAGAGGATAGAAGCTGAGCTCTGTGATATATATAGGGTTATATGATAGAGGATAGAAGCTGAGCTCTGTGATATATAGGGTTATATGATAGGAGAGAAGCGGAGTTCTGTGATATATAGGGTTATATGATAGGAGAGAAGCTGAGTTCTGTGATATATAGGGTTATAGGATAGAGGATAGAAGCTGAGCTCTGTGATATATATAGGGTTATAGGATAGAGGATAGAAGCTGAGCTCTGTGATATATATAGGGTTATATGATAGAGGATAGAAGCTGAGCTCTGTGATATATATAGGGTTATATGATAGAGAGCAGCTGAGCTCTGTGATATATAGGGTTATATGATAGAGTAGAGGCGCTGAGCTCTGATATATATAGGGTTATATGATAGAGGATAGAAGCTGAGCTCTGTGATATATAGGGTTATATGATAGGAGAGAAGCTGAGTTCTGTGATATATAGGGTTATAGGATAGAGGATAGAAGCTGAGCTCTGTGATATATATAGGGTTATAGGATAGAGGATAGAAGCTGAGCTCTGTGATATATATAGGGTTATATGATAGAGGATAGAAGCTGAGCTCTGATATATAGGGTTATATTATAGATTAGAGAAGCTCAGCTCTGTGATATATATTGGCTTATATGATAGAGAGCAGCTGAGCTCTGTGATATATAGGGTTATATGATAGAGGAGAGAAGCTGAGCTCTGTGATATATAGGGTTATATGATAGAGGAGAGGAGCTGAGCTCTGTGATATATATGGTTATATGATAGAGGGAGAGAAGCTGAGCTCTGTGATATATAGGGTTATATGATAGAGGGAGAGAAGCTGAGCTCTGTGATATATAGGGTTATATGATAGAGGGAGAGAAGCTGAGCTCTGTGATATATAGGGTTATATGACAGAGGAGAGAAGCTGAGCTCTGTGATATATAGGGTTACATGATAGAGGGAGAGAAGCTGAGCTCGGTGGTAAAATTTTGGTGCATTTGTTTGTGCATGGCAATGCTTGCTAAGCCACACCTTTCCTACAAAGCCATGCTTCTGTTGTCAGCACGGTCTAAAACACACAATAAATGTGGTGTAAGGCATGTACATCAATAGTTTGGGCACAAAATGTGCCAGAATTTAGTCACAATTGCCATAATAAATATTCTCTAGAGACTTAAATGCTAAACAGCTGTTTTTGGAAGTTTTTTTCTTCCATACTTTATTTTTGGCAATAAATAGGTAAATAATTATATAAAATAAAACTATAGAAACTAAATCTATTCGCCAGGCTAAATATTTCTTCAAGTATATTGTAATGATTTCAACATGGTTATGAGCAGGGGATCCTACTCAGAAGGTATAATTAGTAGGGTATGATATGAGCCTAGCAAGCTGATTCCAAGAGGTGTGAACAGCAAACAGAGAATCAGCAAAGACAAGTGACCTTTACACTTAAAAGACAGCAGCGCTTTACACACTTTTGGCAAAGCACTGTTGTAGATGCGGAGTCAGTGTGTCACAGAAAAGAACCATGGTACATGAAGTCCTTCCCATCTCAAGTGACACAGCGAGGAACACATCCAGAAACCTCATGGCTCCAGGAGCACATTATGGAAGAAGTCACTGATTAATCTATACAGATGGCTAAATGAGGACTCTCTCTATTACACTGAGTAAATTGTTTATCAATTTTGATTTAAAGGGGTTGTATCATTACATTAAATTATCTTTAGAATAAGGGGACAGTGAAAACAAGCAACTTCGCAATTGGATGTCATTTGTAAAGCTGTCTTGTTTTCACAGTCTCCCTTATCTTCGTTTTCTGTAATCACTGTTCCCCAGTGCCGGTCGGACTCCACCTCCTTTCATTTCATTGGCTGCCGACGCTACTAATTTACATTCTGTCTGGCCCCCGGTTGGTCATATTCACAGGAGCGTGCATTCCTGCCTCTCTCACTCGGAATAAGGAGCCGGCATCATTTCACTCTGCACAGCCAGCAGCTCCACAGTAACACTGCAGCTGCTTCTACAATCAGAAAACAGCAGAATTGTGCTCGGTCCCTAATGCTGCTGCTGGTAAACATAGAAAAGAACTAGGATAAAGAATGGAATTCACGGCACTCACCATGTCCTTAAAAGTCCTTTTTTATTACGGCAATAACTCCATGTGGAGGGACAACATGGATACACAGTAGCTTAGCAGGCGACGGCCGTTTCGTGTTCACACAACGCTTCCTTTAGGCCTCTCCGGGCCTAAAGGAAGCGTGTGTGAACACGAAACGGCCGTCGCCTGCTAAGCTACTGTGTATCCAATGTTTGTCCCTGCACATGGAGTTATTGCCGCAATAAAGAAGGACTTTTAAGGACATGGTGAGTGCCGTGAATTCCATTCTTTATCCTAGTTCAAGTGATTGATGTCTATCTGTTTGTTCACTGAGCACCACAGAGTCATTCATAAATAACAAGGTTCACGTGGGTCACTGATTGAGGAATAGTGCGGAGCAGCACTGCTGAGACTGCGTTATTCTCATTGCCAAAACATAGAAAAAAGAGACAGATCTGTGCTGCTCTGTATGAGTTCATAGAAGACTGGATTCAACTGTAACAAACCTCCAGCTGTGAGAGGAGAAGAGATCAGTGCTCTGAGTTCATAGAAGATTGTCTAGACTGAATGCAGAGCTTTGGTATATACACAAACTGCTCTTACAAAATAAGACTGCAGAGGGAGAGGAACGACACAGTGACATGTGGACTCAGACAGAGAGGGAGGGTAAGAGCAGGGATGTGCTATCTCCTCCCACTGATCTCAAACAAACACACTGACTCAGGAGCAAGCACGAACAGTGAAGGGGGATGTGTGATGTCATCCCCCTTCAGTTAAGAAACCACCCAGCTGGGAGGGTAAGAAACTCCCCTGGATTTGAGGAGATGAGAAACTGAAAGTACAACGAAACAGACAAACTGATGAAGCAATAAATCCCCTTTAACTATCAAAGCAGCAATCTTAGACTTCCCACCAATATATTGTTGAGATTAGTTATATTTTTTTTTAAGGCAGACACCTCCTCCATCATTAGAGGGCTTTTACAAGACTTTCAAAAACCTCTCTTTCTTCTCCCAATGTGCTTAGAAAATGAACCCATACATAACTCTCTCATCCCCATTGTTCCAGCATCCCCATGGTCCCTCACTGATGATGCCACGTTCATGGCTCACATGATGCTGCAACCAATCTGCATTTACAGCATATGACCACAGAGGTGATTGGCTGCAGCATCATGTGATCCATGAACGTGACATCATCAGTGAGGGGAGGGGACACTGGCGCTCTAGTAGCATTGGAACGGTGGTGATGGGAGAGGCGTATATGGGTTAAGTTTTAATTTTACAAAACATACAGAAAAAGGGGAAAAAATTACTAAAAGAAAAAACCAAAAACATGGCCGTACTCACCGCTAGAAAAGCTGAGATGAGACTGAACACAGAGGCAACATACGCCCACATGCTATTAAAGAAAATACCAGGTGCAGCTGATGGGTGGTAACCCATATATCTCTCCACTAAGTGGACAGAAAGCTGCACCTTTTAAATTGACATCTATTCACCACAGCATGCAAAAAAGCAGAAAAGCCACAGTACTATACGTTGGGAAACTATACAGATACAAAAATACCCGTAAGACAGCCGCTCGCACACCTTCCATGCATAGGGGGGGCGGCTGCTGGTATTCTACTTGCATCCAGTCCCCAGTACTGTTGGGCAAAAAAAAATATTTTCACATACTGGAAAAATATCAAATATGAGGTATTGGTTAACATAATGGCCACTATATTGTATGCCTGCAAGCCCCTTCACGGCTCCTCATTTATTGCAGGTCCCTACACTCCCTTAAAATCACAAAACATACAGAAAAAGGGGAAAAAATTACTAAAAGAAAAAACCACCCATCAGCTGCACCTGGGTATTTTTCTTTAATAGGGACCTGCAATAAATGAGGAGCCGTGAAGGGGCTTGCAGGCATACAATATAGTGGCCATTATGTTAACCACTACCTCATATTTGATATTTTTCCAGTAGGTGAAAATAGTTTTTTTTGCCCAACAGTACTGGGGACTGGATGCAAGTAGAATACCATCAGCCGCCCCCCCCCTGCATGGAAGGTGTGGGGAGCGGCTGTCTTACGGGTATTTTTGCATCTGTATAGTTTCCCAACGTATGGTACTGTGGCTTTTCTGCTTTTTTTGCATGCTGTGTGAATAGATGTCAATTTAAGGTGCAGCTTTCTGTCCACTTAGTGGAGAGATATATGGGTTACCACCCATCAGCTGCACCTGGGTATTTTTCTTTAATAGCATGGGGGCGTATGTTGCCTCTGTGTTCAGTCTCATCTCAGCTTTTCTAGCGGTGAGTACGGCCATGTTTTTGGTTTTTTCTTTTAGTAATTTTTTCCCCTTTTTCTTTATGTTTTTGTGATTTTAAGGGAGTGTAGGGACCTGCAATAAATGAGGAGCCGTGAAGGGGCTTGCAGGCATACAATATAGTGGCCATTATGTTAACCAATACCTCATATTTGATATTTTTCCAGTATGTGAAAATAGTTTTTTTGCCCAACAGTACTGGGGACTGGATGCAAGTAGAATACCAGCAGCCGCCCCCCCCATGATGGAAGGTGTGCGGGCGGCTGTCTTACGGGGATTTTTGCATCTGTATAGTTTCCCAACGCATAGTACTGTGGCTTTTCTGCTTTTTGCATGCTGTGTGAATAGATGTCAATTTAAGGTGCAGCTTTCTGTCCACTTAGTGGAGAGATATATGGGTTACCAACCCATCAGCTGCAAACCCGGTATTTTTCTTTAATAGCATGGGGGGCGTATGTTGCCTCTGTGTTCAGTCTCATCTCAGCTTTTCTAGCGGTGAGTACGGCCATGTTTTTGGTTTTTTCTTTTAGTAATTTTTTCCCCTTTTTCTGTATGTTTTGTGATTTTAAGGGAGTGTAGGGACCTGCAATAAATGAGGAGCCGTGAAGGGGCTTGCAGGCATACAATATAGTGGCCATTATGTTAACCAATACCTCATATTTGATATTTTTCCAGTATGTGAAAATAGTTTTTTTTGCCCAACAGTACTGGGGACTGGATGCAAGTAGAATACCAGCAGCCGCCCCCCCCCCATGCATGGAAGGTGTGCGAGCGGCTGTCTTACGGGTATTTTTGCATCTGTATAGTTTCCCAACGTATAGTACTGTGGCTTTTCTGCTTTTTTGCATGCTGTGTGAATAGATGTCAATTTAAGGTGCAGCTTTCTGTCCACTTAGTGGAGAGATATATGGGTTACCACCCATCAGCTGCACCTGGGTATTTTTCTTTAATAGCATGGGGGCGTATGTTGCCTCTGTGTTCAGTCTCATCTCAGCTTTTCTAGCGGTGAGTACGGCCATGTTTTTGGTTTTTTCTTTAAGTTTTAATTTTAGCACAGTGGTAGGGAGTCTGCTGTAAATGGCTTGGTTTAAAATCCCCACTGCAGCATTAAAGGTATATATTGATGAGATATATTGATGTTAGGCCTATTGTGCATGGCAGCCTCACCAAATTCGCCTCCAAGTAGCTGCAAATTCAAGCAATGAATATCTGCAGCCTCAGAAGTTACAGAGCACCAAGGGTCACATAGGGTTAGCCTTCTAGGTTGGGGTCGCCCTTTCCAGGGCAGGGTCCCCACTGTATAGGCCACTGTATATACCTTTATGTATAGCCCTGTGTAGTAGCATATAGATTTGGTCCTTTTTTGGATATACCTGGAGATCTGATACAAGAAATTGTTGCGGTACCGTGAGTAACCCCAGACATGTATTCTTTGACTTGTCTGCATTTATGTGTATAAGAATGGCCTATTGTCCCAGATAATCCATTCCCTTACCATTACTGTCAGGGCTAGGCGGCGCTCAGTCTGCAGGGAGCAACGTTCGGCAGCAGCTGATCAGCGACCCCATCCTGATAGACAGTCTACAAGGAGCTGTGTGAGTGACAGAGGACCAGCCACTCCGGACAGGGGGTGTGTCACACCAGCCAATGGGAGGACCCGGAGGCCGCTCCAATCAGCTACAGGGGCGGTATCCGGGGATCACATTTAAACTCCCTGAAGGCTGAGTGCTGCGCCTGTGATATTTCCTGGCTGCCTTGTATTCCTTGTGCTATTTCTTGTTATTTGCTTATCCATGTAACTGACCTCGGCTTGTTCCCTGACCCTGTCTTGCTCTCCGTTTTTGTACCTCGCTCCTGTTCGAGTTTGACCCCGGCTTTTTTACATTTATCCCTCTGGTTCTGATTAGTGGCTTGGCGTTCCTGATTTGGTATTTACCTGGACTGTCTCACTATTCTACTTCCTCACGTCTCCCGCACTTTAGCAGAGCAGGGACTGTCGCCCAGTTGCCGTCTGCCATCTAGGGCAGCACGTCAAGTAGGTAGGGACAGTCGGCTGGGTTCCAGTCAGGGCTCACTGTACCTCCCTTGACGTGACAGTTACCCTTTGGATTTATTGTATTTGTTAGTATATGTATAGGATTTAGAATATTTAGGAGGCTTTTAGATACCAGAATTAAAAGTTATATTTTAACCCTTTTCTTCTCAGTGATACTAACTTGATGAAAAACAAGAGCAGCACTTCCTTATTTGTCTCATTATACATTGCCACAATACAATTACTAATAAGTGCCCAAATCACAATGAATAGAAGCAGCAATTTTAGACAAGGTGGAATATAACATTTTAAAGCTATTTTTCCAATAGATTTAGCAATAAAAAAGAATAATCTATTAGGATTTTAACTTCCTTATGAGAGAAATATCTAGAAATTCTTGAATGTACATGGCTTTGTGACATTGCTGCAGTCTATGCTACAGGCTACTCTGAGCTGCCCAGTCTCTGTATTGCATAAGAGATGAGACAGCACTGCCGGCTGTAAGAGAGATGGGGGTCTGTTGTGCACATAGGACTGACTTCACTTCTAATTACCTCTAGCATGATGTCTGACACCAACACGTGCATTCACCTCTTCTCAACTAGATGCCCCTGGGGATATTAACAGGAGACTTAACGAAAGAGGCAGTGTCCCTAGTTGCTAGCCAAAGCTTTCCCCAGCGGGATGCTAATCCCCCATACAAACACTCAGCCCTGTCTTAATACACTTACTTAATCACCAACACATTAATGGGATGGAAACTTGTCCAGGGAACACGGTAATCTGTTTAACCCTTTAATACAAAACAAAGGCCGCAAAAGACAGGCGGCCTTATTACACATGGCTGGTAGTATAGTGTGATAGCAAGATTCACGACCAGTACAGTCAACAGCAATCTAGACAGATTTTCACTGGCCATCCAGAAACAAAAATGACTCTCCTGTGCCATAAGCCCAATAACTAGGGTGACTGGTTGTATATTATTCTGAAAAATTACACGTGACTAAAACGATTACAACAGAAAACATCAAGATGAAGAATGCAAAACTAAGGGAAAAAAAAACATTCCAACAATAAAATTCAATTTATACACTACAAACCTGATTTTTCAGAACAAGCACGACAAATTTCTAGTACATAATAAATCATATGCACAGTAAAAAGTCATTAAAAAACAGTATGTAAAACAGATTTACAGTGTGTAATTAATTTCAGATAGATAAAAGCTGTTCTGTTCTATCTAGTTCAAGAACTTCCCAAACATCTACATGATAAAGAATGTAGAGGTAAAAATATTTACTAGGAAGATTTATTATTCAAAAGTCTAATGCAGAAAATGGAAGAAATGTTACAAAATGGACTATATTTTAAAGGGGTTTTGCCACAAAGTAAAATTGATGTGGGAAGTTTGTAAATTAAATAATAAACATTTTCACCATTCATTATTATTAAACATTCTGGACCATTTTTGCCTTAGCTGCTCCTTTAGTGATCCATTGTTTACAGCTTGTCTCCAAAGGATACGACCAGGGCCGAGAGCTTCTCAGTCCTGGTCGCACATGCTCAGACATCAGCTACTGAGTGTTCAAACCCCAGGTGCTGTCATTCCACTCCCATCCTCTGTTCTCCTTAGTAATTAGTCAAACGGTGCAAATAAATTAAAAAAAGAAACCTCAATCAAGATTGTGCATTGATGAAGAGAAATAAAATCCACAGGTTTGCAGAGATTTGGACCGAGGACCCTTGTGTCTGGAGGCAAAAGTTTTACCTCTGAGCTACATTGTAGCTACTCACAGCTCTTTGCATAAACAGACCTTTCTTTGACTAGAGAGAGGAAAGGCCTGTTGATGTCATCCTGCTGGTTCACATGATAGGCAATTCAAACAAATCACACACGCCCCCTTCTGAGCACGCAGAGCTGAAGAGCTGGATGCAGGAGGTATGAAATGAGATTGTGGCAAAACCGCTTTAAGGTTTTATCTGAAGTGGATGAGAAAAGTGAATGGGGAAAACAGGCCTTTGACAATGAAGGAGAACTGTTGGTTACAGATCAAGGGTATGGCCACAAGGCGCTGACAAAATACTGGTCAGATTCTGATTAAAGAATTGGACCAGTATTTTATTGTCTTTTGAACATTAGCAGGATGGTTTGTGTCTGTGATTTGCAGATTCGGACCTCTCCCTAAACATTGAACAGTACATATTCTACCCTAAAACCGGGCGGAAAAATGTGCATGTTCCAAGTTTTTTTTTTTTTGACAGTTTTCAGACTTGAAATCCGACCGTCAGAAAATCAGAGTTGTGTAGCCTGCAGCTCAGATTTTCTATTGACATCTATGGGGATGGTTGACAGTCTGTTTTCAAATCCGAAAATCGTCTGAAAAACCAACTGAAAACCCTGTGTGTGGATGTACCCTAAGGTGTGTCCATTAAGAAAATTACATTGAATTGGGGCCATGGTGATCCAAAAAAGATAAATAAACCTATTACTTGCCTAGCTGTCCCCCGCCACCGCTGCTCCAGAGCTCCTGGTGATCTGATCCTCTTGACTTCTAGGTTTTTCATCTCCACACACTGGAGGGGCTTAGGTCCTGTTCACACGATGGATTTGGGCGCGGTTATGGCCGCGGGTTCCGACGCGGTTTCCGTGCAAAACTACGTCCAAATCGCGCCAAGTTTCTTAATATGGTTTTCTTTAGGAAACCGCGTTCAGATTCACACGCCGCGGCTTTGGGGGCCGTGGCCTTGCCGCGCGTGTTTGAGAACACTCCTGTCAATTCTTGACACGGAGTCCTCAGCGTGGTGGCCGCGCGGTGGTGCCGCCCGCGTCACTGCGGCTAGTGCGCGGCTGGCGGCACGGTTTTCCCCCTGCCTATTATTTTGCATGGGGGCAAACCCTCGCCGCAAGCCGCGCCCTAAACCACGCCCCACTTGCACCGCGACCACGCCCCCAGCCCGCACCGCAAACCCGCGTCGGGAGACGCGAGTTTGCGATGAGGTTATGATGAGATTTGGCCGTGGCCAAATCCGTCGTGTGAACGGGTTTTACACCCCATTTTAAGCAAATGTCGTGCAAGCCTCTGCTCTGTGTCGGGACAGGAATCTAGAGGTTGAGGGGAGGAATCACTGGGATCTCAAGAGCAGCAGCACTAGGGGACAGCTAGGAAAGTATTAGGTTTTTTCCTTTTTCGGAACATCATGGCCCAAATGCAATATAAGCTTTTTTTTAATGTACAACCACTTTAAAGAGAGCCTGTCACATAGCTTATGCCCCCCTTGCTGAGGACAGCACAAGCCAGTGTCAGACCTGCTGTTTCCAGCGCTGTGCCCCTTATTCTGTAAGATGCTGGAGTTTTAGAGCATTTAGTGCTGAAATCTGCAGTTTTCAGTCAGAAAAGAGTCATTAAAAGAGTCAGTTTTTTCGTGCCCTGCCCACCTCGACTGATAAACCTATTACTTTGAATAGGTAGAAACAGGTGAATAACTAAGTGGGTAGGGCTAGGCTTCGGTGGGAGGGTAACACCTGCTCATGAATAAGATTTGAGGGGTAAATGCTCTAAAACTACAGCATCTTACAGAATAAGGGACACAGCGCTGGAAACAGCAGGTCTGTCACTAGCTTGTGCTCACCTCAGCAAGGGGGGGCATAACCTATGTGACAGGTTACCTCTAAAAGTAATGTGCTATTAGGTAACTATACTGAAGAAAGCAAGGGAGCCTCTGAATAAGGTCTAAGGTAACCACTTGCAGAACAGACAATAAAACAGTTAATTTGTCCCACAAGGCATGATGAAAAAATAGAAGAAAAGTTACCTCGCAAGGTGGTCCCGGCAGATGGCTTTCCAGTTCATTCTTCACGTGTCCGCTGTAGCCAATCACAGTGGCATATACAACACATGATCGCTGTGGCCTGTGAATGGCTACAGCGGACACATGAAGAATGAACATGGAAGTTATCTGCCGGGATCACTGTAACAGCTGAAGCGATGGAACAGGAGGGTTTACAAGGTAAGTTGTCTTGTTTCTACTTTTATTCTATTTTTTTTTATCATGTCCACTTTTTTAGTGTCAGAACACCCCTTTAACTCCTTAAGCCGAATGCCTGAAAAGTAGTTAATGGCCAGAACATTTTTTTTTAGTTTTTGCCTCCTTGCGTTTCAACAGTTGTAACTTTTTTATTTTTTCACTGACGCAGTTGGATGAGGCCTCGTTTTATTCGAGACAAGTTGTACTTTATGGGGGAATAGTTCACTTACCGTATATACTCGAGTATAAGCCGAGTTTTTCAGCTAAAAATGAGCTGAAAAACTCTACCTCGGCTTATACTCGAGTCACTGTCGGCGCTCGGGCGCTGCGATGGCCCGAGTGCCGACAGGGACGCTTCAGCTATATGCGGCTCCTCAGGGAGCGCCTATAACTGAAGGCCAAGTCAGCGCACAGTGTCTGGGCACTGTCCGCGATCCCTTCACCTATATGCGACTCCTCCGGAGCGCATATAGGTGAAGGGATACCACTGCGGGGCACAGAGCGAGCGCTCCGTGCTCCGCAGTGGTCTCCGGGCGTCTGCGGCCGCCCGCAGTTTCCGGCACAGGCAGCGTGTGTCATCACGCTGCGTGTGCGGCCTGATGACGTCACCCGCCTGTGCCGAGAAGATGCAGGAATCGCGCGGGAGGCCGGAGCAGCGAGGAGGCGGAGCGGCGAGGGAGACGGAGCAGCGGGAAGTCAGGTAAGTGGTTGTTTTTGATTTTTTTAAACTGCCTATACCTGCCTACAGCTGGCCCTATACCTGCCTACAGCTGGCCCTATACCTGCCCTATACCTGCCTACAGCCGGCCCTATACCTGCCTACAGCTGCCTATACCTGCCTACAGCTGGCCCTATACCTGCCTACAGCTGGCCCTATACCTGCCTACAGCTGCCTATACCTGCCTACAGCTGGCCCTATACCTGCCTACAGCTGGCCCTATACCTGCCTACAGCTGGCCCTATACCTGCCTACAGCTGGCCCTATACCTGCCTATATCTGCCTACAGCTGGTCCTATACCTGCCTACAGCTGGTCCTATACCTGCCTACAGCTGGTCCTATACCTGCCTACAGCTGGCCCTATACCTGCCTACAGCTGGCCCTATACCTGCCTACAGCTGGCCCTATACCTGCCTACAGCTGGCCCTATACCTGCCTACAGCTGCCTATGCCTGCCCTATACCTGCCTACAGCTGCCTATACCTGCCCTATACCTGCCTACAGCTGCCTATACCTGCCCTATACCTGCCTACAGCTGCCTATACCTGCCTACAGCTGCCTATACCTGCCTACAGCCTGCCCTATGCCTGCCTATGGGGCCATATACCTGCCTATTACCTGCCTATGGGGCCATATACCTGCCTATTACCTGCGTATGGGGCCAAATATCTGCCTATAATCTGCTTATGGGGGACATATAACTGCCTATTACATGGCTATGGGGCCATACACCTGCCATTTGAGACATATACCTGCCTATACCTGCATATAGGGCCATATATCTGCCTATAATTGCCTATGGGGGACATTAAACTGCCTATGTAATTTTATTGGTATCCATTTCTATTTTTGATATTTACCAGTAGCCGCTGCATTTTCTACCCTGGGCTTATACTCGAGTCAATAAGTTTTCCCGTTTTTTTGGGGCAAAAGTAGGTGCCTCGGCTTATACTCGGGTCGGCTTATACTCGAGTATATACGGTATAAATAATTGCAGTATTTTTTTTTTGTTTTTTTAATTTTTTTTTTAAACCATTCACATTTCACACTTAATAACTTCTTAGATTAATTCTACAGGTTATTACGGTCGTGTGGATACCTAATATGTGTAGGTTTTTTTGTGTGTAATTTATGCACAATTATTTTTTACTAAATATTTATTTTTTTATTTATTTATTTTTTTATTCTTTTTTCCTACACTTTTTCTGTTTTATTTTAATTTTTTTTTTTACTCCCATGACGGGAGAACTGTTTTATATTTTTTAATTTTTTTTTTTTTTTTTTTACACTTAGTAATGTATTAGCATATTAATATATGCTAATAGATTCTAATCTCTGTCACTTTGACACAGGCAGTGATCTGGACAGCACACAGTGTGTCCTGGTCACTGGCTTCATACACAGTCTCCTCTGGGGCCACTCTAGGTCCCCAGGGCTGACTGTGCAGCCGTTCCCCGGGCTCTGTCGGGTCACCGGGTGTTCCGATCACCCGACAGAGCCCAGGGAACCCTTTGATTGCGCTGCGGTAACACACCGCCGCAATCAAAGGGTTAAAGCACCGGGGAGCGGAGGTTTCCTCCACACTCCTGTGTTCGCAGGACATGCTCTGGGATCGGGGCTGTGTAGTACAGCCCTGATCCCAGCGCAATAGCGGCGCCAGGTGCCGCAAACTCAGATGTCTGCAGCGATGTCTGCAGTCTAAAGACGTCGCTGCAGACAAACGACCCGCACCAGCCGACGTCTGAAGATGGTGGGCGGTCGTTAAGGAGTTAATGTTTTGGGGGTAGTAAAAAAAAAAAAAAAAAAACAACACTCGAGCATTGTTTTTTGGGTTTTGTGTGTCTCTATATTGTAAAGTTACAAAACATTATGTAATGTTTGATCACTTTTGCACTATGGAAATGCTAACTGAAAATGTTATTTTGTCACCACATTCTAGGACCCATAACATCTTTATTTTGACAGATGTTTTTGCAGAATAAGTTAAATTTTTTTTTTTTTTATGAATATTTTTTAATTGATATTTTATGCATTTTTAACTTACAACAAACAGGGCAAAACCTTCCTTCACCTCTCACCCTCAATGTCATCGTTTCAGTTTGCACAAGGCTTTGATCACTTTTTATTCCATTTCCTTGGAGAACAGGGGCCTTTTTTCCCTTCTTTTACAGCATTCACAGTTCAGGGTACATATGTGAATATTTTATAGTTTGAGTTCTTACAGATACGTTTATACCAATTATATAGTTTTTTTTTAGGCCTTTTTCCATAAAAAAAAAGACCTTTTAATTTTTTTGAATGGCTGGGGCTAGAATAACATACAATTTTGTCCATTACAGCTGACACCCACTGCTGATGGTCCAGACTCAGCTCCTGAGCTCACACCATCTGTTTGCTGTATATTTATAGCCATAAGTGGAAACTACCACTCACCAGTGCCAATAATATACTGTACAAAAAATTATTAATCCTGAAGATGGGGACAGGAAACATTGATAGCAGAGCCATCTCTGGGGAGATGCATGTAGTTGCCTGGCACAACATAAGGTACAGGACTAATACATCATGCTAAATGGAGGGCTTTGCCTCAACATTCCCACCAAATATGTAGCATTGGCCCAGACAATGAGGCACATTGCAGCATGAATTAAAAACTGAGGGATGCATGTTAATAACCTGGTGGGAGTTGCCTACCGTTCAGCAATTGCAACCAACTTACATGAGATCAATGAGAAACAGTGTTAAGAGAGTATTAGGGCATGTCCCCATGGCACGGGTTTGCGGCCGTTTTTTCAGACTGTTTGCGGTTTTGCAGACCGTTTGAAAAACCGGCCGCAAACGAGAACAATGGGCTTTTTCAAGAGACATTGTGCATGCACATTCATCTGTCCGATTTTCGGACTGAATATGTGCATGTCAATGGGAAGGAGGAGGAGAAAAGCCGTCCCTCTATCCCCCCCCCAGCCGTGGGGACGGCACAAATACTGGTCGGATAAACTGACTGGTGTTTGTCCTGTGCCGTGTAAACGGGCCCTTACAGTGTATCTGATGGCATTGAAACCAGATCCCTGCAAATGTCTCAAAATGTTCTAGTATGTCTGTTAAAATAAACACCTACAACAAACCAGGCCAAACCAAATTACACTAGTCAAGGGATGAATAAATACTAACCACACCAACTACAACCCATGATAGTAAAAATAATCCAAATTGTATTAAATGCACATAATAAAAACGCATATAGTTTATAAGTTTTGTTATATACGTTTTATTACATGTCCGTTAAAAGCTTAAAGGTGGATTTGGCATATCAAGCATGCAAGGTATAAGATCCAGGTAATTATAAAAGAGAAAGGCACTGAAAGGCAGACATTAAATGCGGTCTAAAGGGAGGTAGTAGCCTATTATCTCCTACTACCTCCCTTTCTCACACAAGTTGCTCCTGTCATATACAGGTTTTCTCATTCTTTTTCGGTTTGTCTCACTATGGTGTAATATTTTTTTTTCTTTAGTTTTATTCCAGTGTCAGTATTGGAGGTGTCTGACACTGTGGCGTAGCTACAGGGGTCACAGTGGTTGCAGTCGCGACTGGGCCTCTGAGATGGGGGGGCCCAATAGGCCCCCCGTTCGCCACACGCTGTATCATTGGGTCACATAGACCCAGAAATACAGCATTCACCTGTGTGGTGCAGGCAATGGCTGAGGCAAAGCGGCCACTTAGCCCACTGAAGGCAGCATCGCCATACAATGACATCATCGCGCTGCGCTGCCTGTACTAGACCCTAAGTCTATGCCTGGGCTTGGGGCCTAGTAGATGCCAGAACTGCCGTCCCAGAGCGTCACGCTGCCCGCTCCAGAGGACAGGTGTTTGGGAGGAGAAGGAAAGAGAGCCGAGGTGAGTATTATTTTTATTTTTTTTATCGGGGGGATACCTATCATAACCGGGGCCCTATCTACCTGCCTACCTACTAGAACAGGCCCTATCTACCTGCTTACCTACCATAAGGGGCTCTATTTACCAATCTACTAGAGGAGGCTCTATCTACTTACATAACTACTAGAAGGTGCCTTATACGGAAAGGGGAATTTACATACTTAATAGGAAGAGTCTGTCTACTTATCTGACTAATTTTTAAGATCTAACCTACCTAAAACAAGCGTCTTCCTATCCGCCTGTCTAATTTGGGACAGCTGTCTACTATATGGAGTATGTACCGGACTACTTGTGGCACAAATGGGGGCACTTTCCCGATTTGGAGTCTGATATGTTTGTGTGGCAAACTCTGCAGGGATTCATGGCCGGGAGAAGAAGTCATTGTGGTGGTCTGGACCGGATGGAGAAAAAAAGGGAAAGAGAACAACTCATCAGATAAGATGTCACCTGTGAGTCACTAAATGTAACTGCCCTGTAATCACTTATACGGCTGCAGAGCCTGTGTACTCTGCTATCTACTCCTATATGGTCACTGCATGGTGGTAATCGTGGTCTTAGTGTAATAGTTTATATTCAGTAACAGTAAAATGGTATTATTCCATTTATGGTGGTGATATGTGGCCATGATGTAGTGGTGTTATTTGGTCCTTGTATATTGTTATTGAAATTATTGGTCTTGGTATGTTGATTTGGTTAGTAACAGATAAATGGTATTACTACATGATAGTGGTATGTGGGATATTATTTGGTCTTTGTATATTGTTATTGGTATTATTGGGCTTGGTATACTGGTTTGGTCAGCAATATTATGATGGTATTACTCACTATGTTGTGGTGACAATGTGGCCCTTGTATTGTTACCCACAGAATACAGATAACATGTCAATTGTTCAGCATAAACTGCAACAAAAACTAAACCCATGAAAGAGAAGGCACAACTGCAATTTTTCCTGTGCACTCAACAACATCTTTTTCTTTAGTGTGTGTGTGGTGGGGGGTGGGGGGTTGGGGGCAAGCGAGAACAGATGCTTTGGGTAAATAACCTGTTTTTTTGGGCCCTATTTGAAATGACTTTTATTCTATTGTAAGGCTTCTTTTGATAGAAATAATTTTCTGCAGCGTGCTACATAGCAGAAATCTGCCACACCAAGTAGGGAACCTGTTGTTGAAAAGTTTTGCACCTAGGCCCATGAGTCTTTACCTATGCCCCTGGTCTGACAGATGCCTCTCCATTATTACTGTTGGGGTTTCTGGATGCACCTAGGTTGACACTAAACCCCTCTCACTTACCCCACTACCTAAAGTACTAGGGGAATTCGTAAAAGCCAGGTTACCATCAGAAGTGGACCATCTAATGTGATGGTCTGCTTCTGGGGCAGCTGTGGGCTGGTATTTTGTGATGGGAAGAAATCAATATTCATGGACCTTCCCATCCTCATGATACCAGACTGCAGTTGATGGTTGTATTTTGTATAGAAAATATTGGGAGAAACCCATATTTTTTTTTTTATAATTTATTCTTATATTTTAAAAATATAAATAAAAACTATGTGGATTCCCCCAATTTTATATAACCAGCCAGGATTGAACGAGCATCTACAGCATGATACTCTCAGGATGGGAGGGTCCATGGATTTTGGTCTCTTTCTATCCTAAAAAAAACAAAAAAAAAAACCCCCAACAAACAATTGCCCCACAAGCAGAACATCACCAGCATAATAGTGAAAGGGGGTCATAGTCAGCCTTGGGGTGACAAAACACCACTTGCTTGCACCAAGCCCCAAAAATAGTAATACGTTATTTATCACACATAGTTTGTAAGGCTGAAAAAAGACAGATGTCCATCCAGTTTAGACAAGTGTGTTGCTCCAGAGAGGCAAAAAAAAAATCCCCAAAAAAACATGGAGGTGAAAGCCAATTATCCTGGTATAGTATATTTTCTCCATTATTTGACTATTATTTAGAGGCATTACACTATTCTACATAAATGTGTGGTTTTGAAGACACATATTTGATGCTTTTTACTATACAGTTTACTGCTGAGGTGATGGACAGTATCTACGTAGAAAATAAGTGACATGAACATACATTTTTTTCATCTTTAATAATACATGCTGGAGTTCACAATGCGTGGTAAAAAAATGCTGTGTGAACCTAGCCTTATTGTGCAAAACATGTTCCCTGGATGTTTTGGGAAACTAGCAATGTCTTATCGATGATTACCAGTGTAAGGAAAATGAGCCTCTGAGGTCAACGTTTTAATTCTGGTTTGTGTAAATATTTTGTATATAAATATTATGTCTCACATCTATTAGAAATATTTTTTCATTCTAGTTTTTTTATTTTTCTGTTTAGATATCTTGTGTGATGTATCTTATATGTTTGGTGTTAATGTTACAGTCCTGGGTCCTTTTGGCAGCTATGCCGATTAACACAGACTTGTTAATGAGGAAAGGTGGGAGAAGGATAAAGGTTAAAAAACTACCCGCCCCCATGCCCCTAGGGAGTGGCCCCCGGGAAAAGGACAGTGGGAGAAGTTATACATCAAACAAATCTTGGCCATAATACATTTTTTTCATTACTCACTCATGAGATTATGGCCAAGAAAGTCAGCGCCCATCTCTCTGGGGTGCCTGGGTTGGTAAATTATGCTTGGTAACTTGGCAGACATAATATCTGGCTAGGAGACTCCTGGGAAGAAAGAGGAGATTCCAGCCCGACGAGACGATGAGGGTAAAATCCAATAACTTTATTTGTCTTCCATAAAAAAAACTTTTTTCTTCAAGTCAAGTACAAGGATAGGTACAGTGGTCAGGCAAAACCAGATTGCAAACAGACATGGCAAAAGCCGAGCTTTTTTGGGGATCAAGTCCCTTACCCTTGGTTCATCGGAAAAAGAGTAAGGGACTTACCCCGGGTTTCGGGACCGCGCAATGGCGGAGCCCAGCGGGGCAGGGGTGCCGGCAGCCCGCCAGCCCCATAGACATTCACTACTAGCAGCGCGTAATTGCCGCTAGTAATTGACATGTCACTTATCTCCCCACCGCGTTTTTGACAAGGGGGAAGGAGACGTAACCCATTTTCTCTATGAACTGTGGTTACCAAAAGACTGGGGCCTTTTTTCCCGTATTGAGCGCATAGGGCGTGAAATCGGACCGAAATGTGCCACATTTTTTAAGCCGGTAAAATTTCCCTTACAGTCAGGAGTTACCACTGAGTGTAGGTCTGTCTGTTTGACTTCAAGTTGTGCTCCTCAGTGGTACCTTGTTTTAAAACAATTGGTAAAGGTCTATTTTTCATTATTTTATCCACTCATGCTTGTATTCTGCTTTACACATTGTTTTTCTTATGTCCGTTATCGTCATGTTTTGTAACCAAACACTGTACCTTTTAGTAAATTTTTATAAAAAAAGTTTTTCCAGGGCCGGGACAAGGCATCTTGGTGCCCTAGGCAAGTAGGGCCAATGGCACCCCCACACCCCATCGAAAAAAAAATTAATCCGCAGCCCTAACCTAACGCACATGCCTGCGCCCTCCCCCGCTAGGTGGATTGAGAATCAAAAACACAATTCCAACACCGACAGGGGGAGATACCCCCTTTCCTCTCACTATAACCCCCTCCCTCACTATAGCCCCCCTCTCACTATACCCCCCTCCTCTCACTATAACCCCCCCTTCACTTAACCCCCACCTCTCACATTAACCCCCTCCTCTCACTATAACTGCCTCCTCTCACTATGGGCCCCTCCTCTCCCTATGGCTCACTCCCTCTATGCCCCCCCCTACTTACTATGGCCCCCCTTTCTCAGTATAACCCCCCTCCTTTCCTCACTATAACCCCCCCTCCTTTCCTCACTATAACCCCCCTCCTTTCCTCACTATAACCCCCCTCCTTTCCTCAAAAAAACCCCCCCTCGTTTCCCATTTAAAACCCCCCCCTCCTTTTTCCTAAAACCCCCCCCCCCTTTCCTCACTATAACCCCCCCTCCTTTCCTCACTATAACCCTCCCTCCTTTCTCACTACACCCCCCCTTTCTCACTATAAACCCCCCTTCTTTTTCCAGAAAAACCCCCCCCTTTTCCCCTATATAACCCCCCTCCTTTCTCACATAACCACCCCCCCTTTTTTTAAACCCCCCTTTCCACTAAACCACCCCCCCTTCTCACTATAAACCACCCCTCCTTTCTCACTATAACCACCCCTCCTTTCTCACTATAACCCCCCCTCCTTTCTCACTATAACCCCCCCTCCTTTCCTCACTATAACCACCCCTCCTTTCTCACTATAACCACCCCTCCTTTCTCACCCCCCCCCCCCCAAAACCCCCCCCCCCCCCCCCCACTATAACCCAAACCCCTTTTTTCCCCTTTCCTCTATAACCACCCCCCCTTTTCCCCATTAAAAACCCCCCTCCTTTCCTCACTATAACCCCCCCTCCTTTCCTCACTATAACCCCCCCTCCTTTCTCACTATAAACCCCCCTTCTTTCTCACTATAAACCCCCCCTCCTTTCCACACTATAACCTCCCTCCTTTCCACACTATAACCCCCCACCTTTCCTCACTATAACCCCCCCACCTTTCCTCACTATAACCCCCCCCACCTTTCCTCACTATAACCCCCCCCACCTTTCCTCACTATAACCCCCCCTCCTTTCCTCACTATAACCACCCCTCCTTTCCTCACTATAACGCCCCCTCCTTTCCTCACTATAACGCCCCCTCCTTTCCTCACTATAACGCCCCCTCCTTTCCTCACTATAACGCCCCCTCCTTTCCTCACTATAACCCCCCCTCCTTTCCTCACTATAACCCCCCCTCCTTTCCTCACTATAACCCCCCCTCCTTTCCCCCCCCCCCAAATAACCCCCCCCCCCCCCCTTTCCCCCCCTCATTTCCTCACTATAACCCCCCCCCCCTTTTTCACAAAAACCCCCCCTCCCCCAAAACCCCCTCCTTTTCCTATAACCACCCCTCCTTTCTCACTATAACCCCCCCTCCTTTCTCACTATAACCCCCCCCCCCCCTTTCTCACTATAACCCCCACTTTCTCATAGGGCCCCCTCCACAAAAACACTCACATGTCCTGGAGCACCCCTGTGCTGTGTGTGAGCCAAAACTCCGCCCTCCCCCCCCCCTGCATCACCCTCCTTTGACAGGAACTTCAAACAAGAGAAATGACAAAAAGAAGCCTAGAGATAAGGCAGGAGGCGACTTACCTCCCCCCTATCTCCCCATAAAAAAAGTGCTGCTGCCTTCACCCCCCCCCCCCCTCCCCCCCCCGCACCGAGGGTGGAGTGTTGAGGGGGCGCCCGAGATAATCCTCAATCCCCTAGTGACAGGCAGAGGTAAGGCGCCCTAGGCTAAACAACCCCCCTCTTTCCTAGCCAGTCCCGGCCCTGCCTGTAGCGTCAAGTCCTTTCACTCTCTTGATAGGTGGTGGCAGTGCGTGTGTCCTACGGAGGATGTGGACTTTTTTGGGGATATGTGTGGTGCTCAATGTATAGGTTTAATGAGGGCTGAGTGTGAGCTGTTGTTGAGTTGCGTATTCCTGACCTCCAGCCATGTTGCGCAGGAGGCAGTGGGATCTAATTCTCTGCCCTCCAACTGTGTGCCCCTGTGCCCTAGATATCCTTTCTTTTCACCACATTTTTCTCACAGTAAGCTTGATTTTAATAAGGAAAGACGTTGTCAGACCAACCTGATTTGTTTTTAGAAGTTTGGATAGCAGGGAGTCTGTGGATATAGTGTTTTTAAACTTTGCAAAGGCGTTTGACACTGTCCTTCAAGTGGGCTATTTAAAAAAAATAAAATCTTAGTAAGAAAAAATAGTGACAAAAAATTTAAAAATGGCTATTCATCTCTCATGAGTGGTGTAAAAGACTCTACTCGAAAAGGTCCCCTGCTCTAAGTAGTGACCCCAAGGCTCCATACTGGGTCCGTTTTTATTCCATTTATATAATACTGATATAGGGGATGGGATTAATAGCAGAGTTTCTATTTTTGTGGATGATACCAAGCTATGTAGAGTAGTGCAATCAATGGAAGATGTTCATATATTGCAAGCAGACCGGGCCACTGATTTTTTGGGCATCCACTTGGCAAATGAGGTTCAACGTGGATAAATATAAAATTCTGCATCTGGGTACTAATTGTATGTACAATATGCCTTGGAGGGTCAAAAACTGGAACAATCACTTGTTGAGAAGGATCTGGGTGCAATGGTAGATCATGGTTTTTCAGAACGCAGCAATTCTCACTGCCTCTAAGGCCCAAACATATTGTCGTGTGTTAAAAAAAGGGGTGGACCGCGGGACAGGGGTGTAAATTTTTTACCACTATATAATGCATTGGTACATCCCACATGGG
>JAODAL010031953.1:0-47706 GCA_025379985.1 Phyllomedusa bahiana | reverse complement strand
ATCAAAGTTTAAAATCAGAGGAATAAAAATGTAAGCATGTCCTTCCTAGGATACCATTAGCAACGTGCTATGGTTTATGAGAACGGGCTGCTTTATGTGTTCTTAGCAACCGTGTTGAAGCTCAGGTCAGCTGAGCAGCATGTGCCGCCCAGGTCAAAGTCGGGTGCGCACACAGTATGTCGATGCAGCAAAGTGCACAGGTCGCAGTCGGGAACACGCAAAGCATGTTCATGCAGCATAGAGCAGGGACGAGAGAGATGGAGAGATCACTTATCCCTTATGTGACACAGATGTGCAGTCCCACGTAAATCACTTTTGTGACACAGGTGCGCAGTCCCACGTACATCACTTTTGTGACACAGATGTGCAGTCCCATGTAAAACACAGAGAGAGAACAGTTGTACTGTGCAGTCCCACATAAAAAAAATGTGAGACAGATGCGCAGTCCCACATAAACCACTTGTGAGACAGATGTGTAGTCCATTGTAAACACAAACAGTTAAAGCGTATAGTTTTGTTCTGCAAATCTGTAGATGTCAGAGGTGTAATATCTGCAGAATATATCTCTATTTGAGAGAGAGAGTCTAGAGAGAGAGAGGAAAAAAATCACACATCTTTCCCAGAGTCCTGAATGTCACATGCCCATTCTAGTTACAAAGTATGTAGAGAGAGTGAGAAATTTAGATATACACTGTCGAGTAGCGCTTAGCTTTTCACTTCCAATGATTCCTTATGCTATGTCTACACAGCAAATACTGAAATGCCATCGTTTTTTGGATGGCATTTTGTCATTTGCTGTGAGCACATAGCATTAGTCTTGGACAGCTGAGAACCTCTCCCTTCCCCCCAGCTCACACAGAATGAATTATCACATGCACAGTGTGGGGCGAGTCTGCAGAGAGTGAAGTTACTCCCTGCAGGGAGGAGAAACACGTCCCTCCATTTCACAAGCTCTGCTTGGCAACCAGCACAAAAGGCTGCCAAATGCTGTAGCGGGACAACCCCTTTAAGGCTATGTCTACATAGCATTTTAACATTGCTGTACTTCAGTTTTGCCATGAGTTTGTGCCAAAAAAGCGCAATCAGTTTTCGGATTTCTCACTGGCCCAGTACATTGACTATCTTTCCGGTGGAGGGTCGGCAGTTTAGAAATCCCACAGTAGAAAATCTGTGCTGTGTAGACTACATCATGATGTTCTATTGCGGGCTATGGGCACAGGATTACAGTTAGATTTTTGCGGATTCTAAATACTGAATCCGTTTAAAAATCTGACTCTAATCCTGTGCGGTGTAGACATAGCCTTAGAGATATCCAGTAGTGGTGTAAGGCAGTGGTACATAACTACTGTGCCAGTCAGCACCTGCAGCAGTGAAGTCCCATTAAGAAGAAGACAGAAGCAAACAGAAGACCAGGCAGAGTCAGCTCTGAAACGGAGGTAGGGAGGAAGGTGAGTATAGGCTTTTTTCATTTTATTGGGCAGCAATATGACACCCCCTTCAGTGGTGACAAGTATTGTACCCTATGAACTGTTCACACAACTGGCCTTGGTAAAGACAGATTGGATTTCTCCAGTCCTCTCTTGGCTCAGAACACTCACATGTATGTGGTTGTATTTGATATATGGAACATAACATATATTCATAGTTTCCCGTTATAATCTACTTAAAACCCAGCTGCATTCTTTTAAAGACACAGCATAAAAAGTGTTCATGGTTAATAAATCTGACACAATTTAATCCACTGAGTCATTAACTACTAATTACCATTTCTTCAGAATGTAAGATTTGAAAAGAAATGTGAAAGTAGAGCACAACCTAGCAGTATAACGGTATAAAGTGAACACTATTTTGTTTCCTTCATGTGCACATAATCCCATGGAATGAAGCCAAAGTGTGGTCCTGACCTGCGCTTTCCTCCCATTTACAATGAACTGATGACCTCATCCATTTATATACTAAGTGAGCTTATGAATAAGGTTAGAAAATTTAACCTCACACAGTAAATGAAAACAAATTATGAAAACTGGAATCTCACCAACTTCCTCCCATCCAGTTCATGTCACTAGTGCTCGTATGTAAGTGCTGCATTACTGGGCGTAATTTATTATACTTAGGGGAACCTATTGCGCTTGCTGGCAAGGCAGCCGTCCAGATGAATTTAAAGGAATTGACCACATTTCTTTACATTTGCTCACTGTATGTGTAGCAGAGTCAGGAGATTTTTTATTAACTGTGTACCCACATAGATTCCATGGTGTTAATGCTAACCAAGTATCTCAAATATAGTCACTCGACTACATCTGAAGACACCTGGCAGTACTTATCTTTACTAGACCAGGTAGAACTGAACAGCTGGCTTTAAAATCCATAGTTGGGTTCCTTCTATCCTGTAGAAGGAACATTCGATACTATCTCTTTCCAATAGATGATTCTAAATTATATAAGGGGTTCAAGTATATTTCAAATTATTGCAAAAAATTGTAAAAAATCAAAGCCTGGATCATCCAGAGTGAGCCATAATCAACCAAAACAACATGTTCCTATAATTAACGAAATAACTGACCGGAAAATTAGAACTCTCACTGGAAACAATAATTTCTAGTCTATAACTTAACCTTAATTTGATCATATATAAAAAGTCCAAAGCAATAAACAGAACAGCTATGACTTCATAAGAACAGTTAAGAACAGCTATCACTTCATAATTGTTAATGCACATGTGTTAAACCAACCATATGAATTCATTAGGTATAAATTCAATGAACGCAACCGTAATGGAAAATACCAATGATAAACTCACGATTCGATGTCCATCAGTCAGATTTCTTCCACTGTCCGGAAGTCAGGTGGGCCGTCTATGCTCCATTGTGCTAGTGAGTCAAAGTATGAAATTGATCATGGATGGAGGAACTGTAAGGGGGATATTATAATATTATACTCTCCCTTATTTTTCCCTTTCTAACATTGGGGACATTGCCTCACTGGAACACCTTATGCACTTCTTCAGGGCTAATTTGAGGGTGAGACACCTTTTGAGTATAGCCACCCTCCTTGGGGCGATGTCCCCACTGTTAGGAGGGAAAAAATAAGGTAGAGTATGATATTACAATATCCCCCATAGAATTTCTCCATACATTACCAATTTGATTTTTTTGCTCACTAGCACAATGGTGCATAGACAGCCTTCCTGACTTCCGGACAATAGAAGGAATCTGACTGATGGACATCGAATCATGAGTTTAGCATTGTAATTTTCCATTATGGTTGAGTTCATTGAATTCATATATAATGAATTCATATGGTTGGTTTACCACATGTACATTAACAATTATGAAGTGATAGCTGTTCTTAACATATGTTTATTGCTTTGGACGTTTTATACTTGATCAAGTTAAAGGTTTTAGACTAGAAAACATTGTTTGCAGTGATAGTCATAATCTACCAAACCATGCCAGTTGTGTCACTATTGCAATGTCTTTTATACTGTCATACTTTGTATATTGTGCCTATATTCATTGGTTTAGGCAATGTCTCTCGTTAAGCACACATGTTTTCTTTATTTATTTACAGTCAAATATATAGGATAATTCAGATCCCCAAGTCATTGCCTCAACTAAAATAAATATGGTTGTCTGTAGACAGAAGTCTTTTGGGTTTTCTTCATAAAGAAACTTCTTAAAGGGGTTGTATCATTTCATTAAATGTTCTTCAGAATAAGGGGACAGTGAAAACAAGAAACGTTGCAATTGGATGTCATTTGCAAAGCTATCTTGTTTTCAGAGGATCCCTTATCCCACCTCCTTTCATTTCATTGCCTGATGGCTCTACTAATTTACATTCTGTCTGGCCCCCGGTCGTATTCAGGGAGCGCGCATTCCTGCCTCTCTCACTCAGAATAAGGGGCCGGCAACAATTTCACTCTATACAGCCACCAGCTCCTCAGTGACACTACAGCTGCTTCTACAATCAGAAAACAGCAGACTTTTGCCTCGGTGCCTAATGCTCCTGCGTGTAAGTGGCTGAAACAATTTCACTCTATACAGCTAGCAGCTCCTCAGTGACACTGAAGCTGCTTCTATAATCAGAAAACAGAAGAATTGTGCCTCGGTGCCTTGTGTAAACATAGAAGGGAGACAGATCTGTGCTCTGGATGAGTTCATAGAAGACTGGATTCAACTGTAACAAACCTCCAGCTGTGAGAGGAGAAGAGATCCGTGCTCTCAGTTCATAGAAGACTGTCTAGACTGAATGCAGGGCTGTGGTATGTAAACAGCTCTTATAAAATAAGACTGCATAGGGAGAGGAAAGACACAGTGACATGTGGACTCAGACAGAGAGGGTGGGGGGGAACACACTGACTCGGGAGCAAGCATGAACAGCGAAGGGGGGATGATGTCATCCCACTTCAGTTAAGAAACACGCAGCTGGGAGGGGAAGAAACGCCCCTGGATTTCAGTAACTGAGAGAATCAAGCTTCAAGAAAACAGCCGAACTGATGAAGCGATACATCCCCTTTAAATATTAAATTTGTCACAGTGCGACATAAAGGGGGTGTCTGATTTAGACAAACCCTTACCTGTAAGTGTGAGTAATGGACAACTGAAATTGTTCCCTCAGAAATAGACATACTTTTTCTCGTTTTAGTCACTGACGGTTTGTAATACTGGTGAGCTTGAACGTCAGAGTAACACAACTGGAGCTGTTATAATGGTTTGTATTGAACTTTAAATCAAGGTGCTTAATTGATAACGAAAGTCTATGAGAAGCTTAACCTGGAAACCCATGGAACAGACTTCTTTGTCCCTTTCTGGCATTACACAGTCTTCAGCAGCACAGCTGTGCGATGGGAGTCTTCTCCACACTTAGGGGGACATGTCTGAAAACTGTCTTGGTCTAAGACTTTTCTTGTTGCCCGTAGCAACGAATCAGAGCGCCCCTTTCATTTCTTCAGAGCTCTATATGAAATGAAAGGGGAACGCTGATTGGTTGCTATGGGCAACAAGAAAAGTCTTAGCCCAAGACAGTTTTCAGACATGTCCTCCATAGTCTTTCCATGTCTGACTGTACACTATACACTTCTGGCACCAGAATATACTGGTCTGCTGTAAAGGGCAGCTCTCTGAGGGATATACCTGCTGTCTCTCAGTCATGTTCTAGTGTTCTCTCAGACTTCGATGAACTAACTCCTTCCTCGCAAATTCCCAGGTTTTTCCTTTTTCTGCACCTTCCTCAGTGTTTTGGACCACATGTCAGAAGGAGGATGAATTGCTGTCTCCAATCTTACCTGCTCTAATAGAGTGGGTCCTGAGAAAAAAAACAGCACTTTCTAAAAAAAGGACAGCAAGGGGATTCAGTGATTAGGTGTGTTTCCCTGCAGGGCTGTTATTTTTAGTTCAAATGTCAACACAGACAACATGGAGTTTGTCATCCCCATTTTTTCATGGGAAAAAGTTTCCCTTACATGCCAAGATCATATCGATAGGTTAATCTGTAAGGCTATGTTCACACGGCTGATTTCAGAACTGATTCACGTCGGATTTCCGCTGTAAATACGTTCCGAAATCAGTTGCAAATCAGTTGCAAATAAGTGTCACTAAGTGTGGCACGTATTTGGCACTGATTTCCTGACAGATTTCATATCCCCATTCATATATGGGGTGAATCCATCCGGAAATAAGTGACAAGCACATTGTTTTCCCGGACAGATTGCGGCCGCAATCCGGCATGGAAATAAGTGTCGTCTGAACGACGACACATTTCCCATTAAAACCAATATTAAATGGCCCGTTACTTGTTTGTAACTGATTTCACAACGGATTTGCGGCCGTAAATATGGCTGTAAATCTGTTGCGAAATAAGCCGTGTGAACGAGCCCTAATTGTGAACTCCAATATCAAATTCATGGCATAGTAATTCCTAATGATAGTGGCCTTCTCCAGCAGGATAATGCCCCTTTTCACAATACAAAGATTGTAAGATTGTTCAGGTATGGCCTGAGGAACTTAGAGGAACATGGCAAACAGTCAAATGTGTTAAAACAGCCTCCATGTTGGCAAAGCTCAAAAGTGAGAGGTGCTAAAAAAAATCATACAGCCTGATTAAAGGGGTATTCCCATAGGTGTAACTTAAACGGGGTACGGAAGGGACTGGTCCTCCCTTTTCCTGGGTGGGGGACGGTACCTCCCACTTTTTTAGCCACTTCAATAAAAAAAAATCCATATGAAAGCATGATAATATGGTAAGTACGGAGAGCAGGGTACAGATGAGGAAGAAGTTAACCCTTTGCCTCCTATATTTCTGTGCCTCTTGAGGGACAGAGTAGGTAGCAGCCTAAAGTGTCAGTACAGAGTGAGAGCAGCGCTGATTGGTAGAGCAGGAGTCAGCAGGGGCTGCCTCACCAATCAGAACCCTGCTCACAGTCCAGCACACTCTGTATCTGGGGCTGTATCTTTCCCTCCCATTGTATACCACTTCCCCTATGATCAGCCCTCATCAGAGAAGAAGAGAATCTCCTGCTGAATGCCAACAACACCAGACTACAGGAGACAGGTAAGGAGGGGACAAGGGTGCTAGGTGTTGTGTGTGCATGTGAGTAGGGTATGTACTGTATATGTGAGATGTGTATATACTGTACAGCCATGTGTCTAGCCATGTCACTTCTTCCCTGCACTTACGCGCCAGGTAAAATGAAAGTGAATGGGGCTGGTCCCACAGCATTTTAGAAGTATGGACTGTCCAGCGCATACTTCTAAAACCTCTGGCATATAGCAGAGCGCACAGTACGCCCCGCTATACGCTGTGTGAACATACCTTAAGGGTACATTCATACAGAAGCTATGAATGCTGATTCTGGGCCGGATTCAGTGCTGGATCTGCCTCAGAACCGGCGTCCAATCCAACAGGAAACTCGTTTAAATTATACTCTATGTAAAATCAATGTTGTCGTTTAGATTACACTGAATTTACTTGAGTGTTTTTGGCATCTACTGTCAGCGCCTACAAAGAATTCTTCGAGATGTTTTATGCACTAACAGCACTAAAGGATAGGAGGGAGAAATCTGCCTCGGGCAGTCTGGGTAGTTTGCTTGTCGGAACTCTGTGTTTGCAAGCGCCGAATTTCCAACAAGCAAACGACACTGTTAGTGCCGAAAAACCATGACGTGAACTCACCCGAAGTATGTAGTGTGTCTGTGTCCAACATATGTGTATATACACACAATTTCAAGGGTACTTTGTCTAATGTAGTCTGTGGGGTACAGTGTGTCATGTAATAATCTCTGGGGTACAGTAAGTAATGTAATTCATTTCTAGGGTTCAGTGTGTAATATAATACATTTTTGGGGTATAATGAATTATAGTATTTCTTGAGTACAATGTGCAATTCATTTGTAAAGTGCAGTTAGTAATGTAATCTCTGTGGCTCCCATGTGCAATGTAATTCAGTTGTGGGGTGCAGTGAGTGCTGTCACTTATGGTGTATGGTAAGCAATAAAATAAATGTTGGGGTACAGTATGTGACATAAGTGATTCCTAGGGGTACAGTGAGATTGGGTTCTTTTATTTTCCTCATTCTGTTGTGTGTATAACAAATTTAATGAAGTAGTGATGGGGGATGGGAGGGGTTAAGCGAAATTTACTGCATTGCACCACATTTTTTACTTCCATCTACAGGGGGTAATATAGGTGGGCTAGTTCGGTTTCATTGCTAGGGCTGCTTTTTAGTCCCAATCCTGCTCTAAACTTCAGTAATTAGAGAGCCACTCTTAACTTTACAGATTGTACCAAAAGTGTTTGCCATGAGGACTCTGCTCGGACCTGCTGGGGGAGCTCCCAGCGCTCCCTCAGACCTTCTAGCTGGGTTAGAGGGGGGCCGCTTCGCTGCAGGGAGAAGAGGGGAGAGAAGGGAAGGGAGTGGAAGTGAAAGGGAAGGAGGGAGGGAGGGATAGGAAGACAGGGGATGAGAGGAAAAATTTGTCCCCTCTACTTTTTGAACCAAAGTTACGCCCCTGAAAAGTCCTTTTTCATTGATTAGTTTTAAACATGTAGACAAAGAGAAATAAAGACTATTACCAAATACATTGCTATTCTGATTTTGCTTTAATCTAGAGCTAGAGCAGATCTTATCTTTTGCTTTCGTACAGAAGCTTCCCCAGATTACTGACTACCACTCTCTGTTCTAACAAGCTGTAGCAGTGGCAGGGATGGTCACTCACTGCTGTGTCTAATCAGCAGCACAGGAGATCGTTTACATTACTTGCTGACAAGTTTCAACCCTTTAGAACTCTTGTGCCCTGCTATTTACAAACCTCCAGCACTCATGATCCTGTAACAGAATCAGGTAGGAATAGCAGAGCTGTTATGCCAATTACTGCAATAGAACCATCAATAGCCCATAGTCTGAGCAGGAAGTGTAAGTTTTAAAGGGAATGTGTCATCAAAAAATGACTTATTGTTTAACTCACATTTTTATGTTAAACAAATTTTTTAGGAATTTTTGGTTATTTTTTTTTTAATTTTCCAGATCACTTTCAGTATATTTTTTTTTAATAATTCTTAAGTCCTGCAGTTTTCACTTTGGCCACTAAGCCTAATAATAGTCTGACACTTTCTGTGTTTTTCAGTGTCTGCTCATCATCAGTAAAAGCAGGGTCAAACTGAAAGGAGACACCAACATGTATAGATAACACAGAATCCACCAGTCACAAGAGTAGAGGTCACAGCTCTCACCCCCCTCCTCCCTGCACAGTGATTTCTTCCCAGGTCACACAGCATGACTAGAAAACTCTCCTATAGAAGTGAATAAGACAGAATCTTTTTTAAGAATCCTATGTGCATGAAGCTGCTGTAAAGTATCTCTCTGACTGCTGCTGTTAAAGCAGTGCAAGCAAGAATGTCTTCCCCTCAGTCATATATAGACAACCGAATTGAGAAATCTACAATCAGGAAATAAAAACGGCTAAGAAGGAAAGAATATGGATCAGGGTCTTCATTTAATAAGTGAAGAAAAAAAATTGGCGACAGAGTCCCTTTAAGCTGGCCATGGCACCGTGAAGCCCCTTTAAGAGCCTTTATGGAGTCTGAAACCTGTAAGCGGTCACTGCTTGTCTCTGCTGTACCACAGATATTATTTTAGTTATGACCAATTAAGGTGAACCTTTAATAGTAGTTTGGTAGCTGGATTACATTTTTCTGCTGCAAAATCATGTATGATCCAAAATAGAACCTAAAGGGCTATTCTTCTCACCACACTGATTAGTTTTAAACATGTAGAGAAAAGTAAATAAAGATTATGATCAAATACATTGCTGTTCTGATTTTGCTTGATTTCAGAGCAAGAGCAGTTCTGTCCTGATTGTTTACAGAAGATTTTTTTAATCTGTCGACCTATGGAAGTGTCAGACTGGGCTGCTTGGGGCCCGCCAGTGAAGTTAATTCTTGGGGCCCACCGTTGGAGTTCATTTTTTAAGCTCAATAGTTGAATTAATTATTTGGGTCAAATTCTACAGCTTCTCTACATGACACACATACTGCACATAACTCTTACTTCCTGTTTCCCTTTGTCTGTCTTCTTTGGGTTCTATGAAAGATTTCCCTGCTTTCCTGTAGGCCAGTCCAAGCCTGTGAGGCGTTTGATTTCAAAGGCTGATCAGAAAATGTATAATAACGTTTCTGAAAAACAAAAGTAATATAACATTATTTGCATAACAATCATATTTAAATAATATAACAAAATAAGACATGGCAGAATTATAAATTCTACCCTTATATAAAAAAAAATTATGAAACACGTTCTTATGCTTATACATTATGCCGCAACAAACCAACAACTCATCCTGCAACACTGTAAGTACATAACAACATAACCATAAAAAAATCAAAGCTGTCAGCTTTAAAAAAAATTCCACTTAAATGATTAATGTATGTAAAATATTATTTTCAGAGGACTATTGATGTATACCAAGAGCAGAAAGCAAGTGGGAAAAGCTTAAACTGTAGGCAGTTTCGCATCATCCGGCTTTAGAGTTTGTATATAGCTCTATGTTTATTTTTCCATAGCTAAAATATGTAAATGGCCGGCATGTTTTCCCTCGGTGGACACCGAATCTGAGATATTCCATAGTCCCGGGCTGGAATCGAATTCCACTGAGATAACAAGATGGATGCTTATAGACTGACATAATGCAGTGGTTTTTATGCCATGGATAATTATAGTCTACAATTACATGAAATGTTCCCTTAATGCAGAGTTAAATGCTGTGTTTCATTAAGAATAATGCTAGTTGTGTTTTCCAAAAATGTATTTTCCCTATTCCGTGTATAAATGGGCTTCAAAGAGAAGGTATTTTTAACCTTGTTTGTTTATGTCTGTTTGTAATTTTAGACATAATAAAAAAGTCAGTCTCATGCTATAATTTACTATTATGTTTTGCAGCTACCGGCTTCCTTCGGTGGCCGGCACAAAAGCACAGATGTTCTTGGGTATAGTCAGTGCAGATTCACAACTCGAGACTGAGGAGACTGAGGAGACAGGCTGAGGAGGACCAGGTAGCTGTTTAGGATTTTTTTTTTACGAGCAAAAATAAAAAGAATAAGGTTCTCAATTTTTATCACCATTTTCTTCACGTTCAGAGGTGTATGAATGAAGGGGCATTATCACTATGGAATATGCTAGGGTCAGACTGGCACAGCAGTAGGGTGACAATTTTTGCACTCCAATATTGACCAGGTTTCTTGGGATAAAAATAAATGTGCTTTTGGGCCCATGCCTTTACACAGAAGGTATCCAGTGGCCATAGTATGTGCTTTTCTATTCATTGGGACAAAAAAAGTTGTTTTTTATCCATTGGGGCCAATGGGCTATGGCTATACAATAACATACAATAAATCCATATGGTAATTCCCTAATATACACCTTTGACCAGGGTTGTTTAAACAGACCAGAGGCTAAATGACCCAAAGGGTGCCTTCACATGTGTGGTATTTACCATAGGTTGTCACATAAATTAATAAAAGGATTATCCCCATTTAATAAGGCTAGTCTGTGATAAGAAGCATAGCAAAAAAATACACAAAATTTCTCATAGAAAGTTTCTGTAATGTACAAAAACATTATTCACATGCATGAGATGCAGATTGTTATTGGGTTTTTTGTGGATTTTGCTGCAGAATTGAATCAAAGTCTATGAAAATCATGAATGGGGCCAAGTAATGAAAAGTAACCCACTGTGGATTATTCGTATCCTGTTTCCCCCGAAAATAAGACACCCCCGAAAATAAGACACCCCCAATAATTATAAATTGTGGATTTTTTTTTATGCAATTCATAGTTTGGATGCTTTTTCTGATGTTTATGATGAAATCACTACAGTATATTATCACTACACAGCTGAGGGACGGGCAGCACACAATTGTTACCTCCCTGCGCCCTGATGGAAGGCCTTTATGCTGGTCCCTGGCCTGTTGCCGGTTCTTGGCATTTTCAGGCTGCACGGTCTTCAGCCATCAGCTCTTCTTGATGTTCCCTATATTTTTCATCTCTCATCCTGTCTTCCTTTTCTCTTTGCCCTCACAACGTCTTTCTTCTTTCTTGCACCACTGCACTTTACAAACTATTTTTCCAAGTTCATTAGTCCTTTGCTCTGTCCAGCGGAGAAAGAAAGGGAACAAACTAGAATGCCAGAGCCCAGATGAAAACATCTTCTTTCTGAGACTTGGGGGTATTGTGAATAGTGGCCTACACCTCCCATCATTTGTCTCTGCTGTATATGTATAATTGCTGTGTTCTGGTATGTTGAATTGTGAATAATGGACTACACCTCCCATCATTTGTCTCTGCTGCATATGTATAATTGCTGTACTGTGTTCTGGTATGTGAATGCATAGATTTCTCCCAATCTCTGTCCTGAATAATTACCCTGTGTTTATTTGTATTGCTAGTGACCTGACATTCTGCCCCTGTAGCATCTCCTCTGCTGGCTTATTTGTAACTCCACCCATTGCTGGCAGCTGGGCCCACTGATTTATATCAATGAACTCCACATAGGATAGTATAAATTAGTTAGCTTGGGTCAGTATAGCCATGTAGAGTAGTGAACCATATCTGTAAGTGAACCAGATATGAAAGTGATAGATCTGAATCAAGGTATCTGAAATAAAACCGAAATTAGACCGGAAGTGGGCCGAAGGGGGCTAGGAGGAACGCCTTTTCTTGTAAGTATCTAGGCTTACAAAAAAAAAACCTATTCACCATGCTCAGTATTGCTGTCTATCTTGCAGCCATCTACCTCCTGGCTTACCACCCAGTTATTGCCCCTGAGAATCTTATCCACATCAGCGCCTCTCTCCTTCCCTCACCCATGTGTTCATCACACACTCTCCTTTCCCTTTTCAAATACCACAAACCACCTGCTCACATATTGCTGCACAAACGCCGCTCATACTCATCACTGAACCATCTGCTGTATCTTTTCTTTCTCCTGCTTCTTGCTGCAGGTGACATCTCTCCTAACCCCGGCCCACCCTCCATTACTGCTCATCCCACCTCCTCCTCCCATAGAAACCCTGCTAACCTAATTGCTATTCGCTGTACATCTTTTCCAGTCCCTTTGAAATGTGCTCTGTGGAACGCCCGATCCGTCTGCAACAAACTCACTGCTGTTCATGACCTGTTTCTCTCCAACTCCCTCAACCTGCTAGCCCTCACAGAAACATGGCTCCAGCCATCTGACACCGCTTCCCTTGCCGCTCTCACCTATGGCGGCCTACACTTCACCCACACCCCCAGACCTGAGAACAGGCCGGGTGGGGGAGTTGGCATACTTCTCTCTCCACACTGCACTTACCAGGTCCTTCCTCCTGCACCCTCACTCACTTTCCCCTCCTTTGAGGTCCACACCCTCAGACTCTTTCAGCCATTTTCCCTCAGACTCGCGGTTCTGTACAGACCCCCCGGCTCACCCCGCCAGTTTCTGGATCATTTTGCTGCCTGGCTCCCTCACTTCCTCTCTACTGAAATACCCACTCTCATCATGGGTGACTTTAACATCCCTATTGATGACCCCATGTCTCCCTCTGCCTCTCAGATCCTTTCACTAACCTCTTCTCTTGGCCTCTCGCAGTTTACTAACTCTTCCCCACAAGGATGGCAACTCTCTTGATCTGGTTTTCTGTAACCGTTCCTCAATCTCTAACTTTAATAATTCTCCTTACACTCTCTCTGATCACAATCTTATTTCCTTCACTATTACTAATTCTCACCCATCTCTGGACACACCTGCCCGTCTCCCATTCAGAAATATCCACTCCATGAACACTCAGGAATTCACAGACGCCATACAGTCCTCACTGCCCCCAATCTCCTCCCTCTCCTGCCCTGACCTGGCGTCCAAACAATATAATGAAACTCTTTCCACCACCCTGGACACATTGGCACCACTCACACACCGCACCACCAGAGTCAGACACCCACAGCCATGGCACACGCCTCAGACTCGCCATCTGCAGCGATGTTCCAGATGTGCGGGCGTCTGTGGAGGAAGTCGAAGCTATCTGCAGACTTTCTCCACTACAAATTTTGCTCAGGACTTATCAAATTGCCCTTCACAGTGCCAAACAAAAATATTTCACCTCCCTCATCGCAACCTTACACAACAACCCTAAACGCCTGTTTGACACCATCCACTCCCTTCTCAGGCCCTAAAGCTCAGGCCCCGGTCTTTGACCTCCATGCTGAAAGACCTGGCCACTCACTTCAAAAGAGAAAATTGACAAAATCAGGCACAATATCTCATCTCAAACCCCAAGCAGCAGCCATCTGATCCCTCCCCCGCATATCCCCCAGCCTACTCTCAGCTCTTGACCCGACGACAGAAGAATTGTCCAGGCTTCTGCTGTCTGCTCGCCCCACCACCTGCTCTAGTGACCCCATTCCCTCCCACCTTGTCCAGTCTATTTCTCCAGCTATCATCTCTCACATAACTGCAATCTGTAACCTCTCTCTCTCCACTGGGATCTTCCCATCTTCCTTTAAACATGCTGTTATAACTCCCTTACTGAAAAAGCCCTCTCTGGACCCATCCTGCGCTGATAACTACCGACCAGTCTCTAACCTGCCCTTCATCTCCAAACTCCTGGAACGCTTGGTCTACTCTCGCCTAATCCGCTATCTCTCCGCTAACTCTCTTCTTGACCCTCTGCAATCAGGTTTCCGCACCCTACACTCCACGGAAACGGCTCTAACTAAAGTCTCCAATGATCTCCTAACAGCTAAATCTCAGGGCAACTACTCATTGTTGCTTCTTCTGGATCTCTCTGCAGCATTTGACACTGTTGATCACCACCTTCTCCTCAGCATGCTCAGCGCCATCGGTATCCAGGACACCGCTCTCTCTTGGTTCTCATCTTACCTTTCTAACCGCTCCTTCAGTGTCTCATTTTCAGGTTCTACCTCCTCTCCTCTTCCTCTTGCTGTCGGGGTTCCTCAGGGATCCATTCTTGGTCCTCTCCTCTTCTCAATCTATACAGCCCCCATTGGACAAACCATCAGCAGATTTGGCTTCCAGTACCATCTCTACGCTGATGACACCCAATTATACACCTCCTCCCGTGACATCACTCCTGCTCTGCTACAAAACACCAGGGACTGCCTGTCCGCTGTCTCTGACATCATGTCCTCCCTGTATCTTAAACTAAACCTCACTAAAACTGAACTTCTAGTCATCCCACCATCTACTAACAGACCTTACCCTGCCCTTTCTGTCTCAGTGTGTGGCACCACCATTTCTCCTAGGCAGCAGGCCCGCTGTCTTGGGGTTATACTAGATTCCGATCTGTCTTTCACCCCATGTATCCAATCCCTTGCCCGCTCCTGTCATCTGCACCTCAAGAATATCTCCAGAATCCATCCTTTTCTCATTGTGGAAACAACTCAAACCCTCATTGTTGCTCTTATTCATTCTCGTCTCGACTACTGTAACTCCTTGCTTATCGGTCTCCCTCTGTGCAAACTCTCCCCTCTCCAATCTGTCCTGAATGCAGCAGCCAGGCGTGTCTTTCTCTCCAGCTGCTATACTGATGCCTCTACCCTGTGTCAGTCACTGCACTGGTTGCCTATCCAGTACAGGATACAACATAAATTCATCACTCTCACTCATAAAGCTCTCCACAAACGCTGCTCCTCCTACATCTCCTCCCTCATCTCTGTCTACCACCCTACCCGCTCTCTCCGCTCTGCTGATGATATCAGGTTACACTCATCAATCATCCGAACCTCCCATGCCCGTCTCCAAGACTTCACACGTGCGGCACCAGTTCTCTGGAACATGCTACCGCGGGCGATCAGGCACACTCAGAACTCTCATAGCTTTAAAAGGGCCCTGAGAATACATCTTCTCACTCTGGCCTACCAGAATCCCTAATGCTAACACCCCCACTCCCCCAACTCCCTAGCGCACTCATCTCATTTTCGGCACTTAACTGTATATAGATGTACTGTTTGGGTGGCAGGTTCATCCGAATTCTACATAAAACAACCCCATATTTATGTCACATGGCTGGACCATTGTAAATCTAGCACTTCTTACCCTTCGTCTCTCCCGTACACCCTAATAGATTGTAAGCTCTTGCGAGCAGGGCCCTCTCACCTTGTGTCTCATCTGTAAGTAGCTTTTCATTGTGCAATGTATTTCTTTTGTCTGTACCTACACCCTCCAAATTGTAAAGTGCTGCGGAATATGTTGGCGCTATATAAATAAAGATTATTATTATTATTATTATTAAGATCCTTTACCCACTTAAGCATAAGTTGGGTCAGTGTGAGGCTATATCAACCTATGTGGACACTGTAGACAACCATGGGACCTCACCATACTATGACCACCGAATTCACCCATTTAAGGATACTCTCAAGAAAGGCTCTGATGTCATGTGAAAAGAGTCTGTGTCTTGCAACTTCTAATAATCACAGAGACATCAGTTTCGAGTAGATCATCCTTGCTATGGTGAAGGATGTAGGCAGACAGTTGCAGCCAGCCCTGGGGTAAGGTTCAGCTTGCTTCCTTAAACCTGTATTATAGGGGGAAATAGCTCTCTTTGGGGAGAGCCACCAAACAATTGGTTGGTGAGGATTTACACGCCTTTCAGACCTCACTGACTGTTTTGCAAAAAATAAAGGCTTCTGGGTTAAAGAGCTGAAGAACACCACAGCAAACTCTATTGGATGTAGTTGTCCTCAATTTACATGTAGCTTATAAGAGCCTTGCAGTGTGAAAAGGATTTAAGCCAAAACAGTTAAGTTCAACTACAGACAGCTGTTTCGGGTTATTTGCCCCCATCAGGGCAGAGTAGAACAACCAGTAAGTTCTACTCTGTACTGATGAGGGGAAAATACCCGAAACAGCTGTCTGTAGTTGAACTTAACTCTTTTGGCTTAAATCCTTTTCACACTGCAAGGCTCTTATGAGCTACATGTGAATTGAGGACAATTACATCAATAGAGGGCGCTGTAAAGCTCTTCAACTTTTTTCCCAGAAGCCTTTACTTTATGTTAAAAGTGTATTGAAATACTCAGGCCAAAGAGGAGTGCTTTTGCCATCCACTTGGCACTCAGCACTAAGGGCACAATTCAAGCTAGCATTCCCTGGCCATGATCTTGAAGGCAAATATTGGGGGCATATTTTTACTATCTTTTTATGTATTATTTTAATGTTCAATAATAGAAGTCATGTTTAATATTCAAGGCTATGTAAAAAAAAATCTTGTTTCAGTATAAAGGCAGAAACTTATTACAGAAATTTTTGCAACTGGCAATGAATAGGGTTGTTTGGGTGATAAGCACATGGAAATCTCCAATCCCTGTGCAGGTTTATAGCACAAGCTAGACATGTCTCTTACAGTAAAAATGGCCACCGCCTGAGGGCAGGAGTAGTGTGCATGAAAGGTAGCTGCTAGTTGCTGCTGTGACCTTCAAAACTACTACTGGTAGCTTTGATATTGATGACCTGATATTGCAAAGGACCAGGGTTGCAGCCACTACTCTAAGGTTTCCACAAACCGGAAAACATGTGCTGGAGGTAAAACAAAAAACCACCCAACGAAGGTCAATGCATTTAATTTTGACACCCCAAAAATTTTGGTGCTCATATCCAGGAAAACGGGGAAAAACTGTGTTTTGGAAAAAAATTTTTTTTGAGTGTTGTAAGCTGTTCTCAGATTCTTATTTTAGGACTATATAGCAAAATTGACATTGGATACCAGGGACTTCCACGAAAAAAGATACATAGACACAGCAAAGTTTTAAAGAGCGGTTTTGTTTTCTAAAAAATACAAATTTGCATAAATCCTGAAATGGAATAATTTATTAAAACATTTGTAAGACATTAACATGTTTATTATTTGCCTAAAAGACGTTAATACTATGCAAAAAAAAGTGCATGAAAGATGCTAATCACACAAAAATGTTAAAATGGGGGTTGGTGTAAAAAATAAATATAGGAAATGATTAAATTTTTCGGGGGAAGGGAGAAAGTTTGCAGGAAAGTAGATATTGGAGATTAGGAAGAAATATTTTTTTTTTTTGGTGGGGATCTGGGACATAAATTTTTTGATCTCATTGCCCAAAAAAGCAGTAAATCCCCCACATACGGGGGTATTAAAAAACCTTTTTAAGAAATTGTTTAAAAAAATTTGTGGATTCTTTTTTCCAGGATTCCTTATAAAAATGAAACATTTTCAGCTAAATAATGGAAAAAAAAATGTTTTATTATTTTCACAGCCTAACACTAAAAAAAAAAACTGAAAACACCGGGGGTTGATTTTTTACTCACTACCCCCCCTAAAATATTTTCCCTTTAAAAAAGGGTTTTTTTCCTATAGGGTTTTTTTTTGGGGTGATTATTAAGGTTTAACACCTTAGGGTGTCCACAAATCTGTAATGGTGGCTAAAGTAAATCGTTATGAAAATAAGACTCAAAATTCTGGGAGGTGCTCCTTCTATTCTAACGCTTTTGGTTGCCAAGCGCACTAGGGCCAGATATGGGATATCTCCACAAACGGCAAAATTAGGGAATCAAAATTGAGTTGCATTTCCCCGTTATCATCTAATGTGTTCCAGTAAATAATCGATAAAATTTGAAAATCTGCGAAAAAAAGTGAAATTTCAAAATTTCACCTCCATTTTCCTTTAATTTCTGTGAAACACCTAATAGAGTAGTAAAGTTCCTAAAAGTTGTTTTGAATGCTTTAAGGGCTTTAGTTTCTTAGGGTATTTTCACACTTCTTATTGCCACGCATACTTCTAAGACGCTCTGTCCCGGCTCCCATAGACATTCCCTTCTTTCTCCTGGCACGTAATAAGAGCTATGAATTACCATGTTTGCGGGTTGTACTTCAGGCGTATGGCAGCGCAATTATGCCCTGAAATATGGACCGTAAATACGTCATGGGAACATACCGTTAGATGAAGTCATTTATGGGTGAATCTAATATTTTCACAATATTTTTCACAAATAAACAAGGATTGCATTGACCAAAATTTCTTACTAATTTACGCACAATGTGTCACGAGAAACTAATCTCTGAATCACCTGGATGAGTAAAAGTATCAAAAAGTTATTCCCACATAAAGTGAATCATGTCAGATTTCAAAAATGGAAGGGAGGTCAAAACTGGCTGTGGCGGTAAGGGGTTAAGTTTGATTTCATGGCCAGCATACCTTCTTCCTCCATATCTTAATCAATAGCCTCCCAGCCCCATAAGACACGATCATGGTGTGCCAACTGGTTGTCATGCCATCTAGGGACCTAACAAAGGCCCCTTGACTTGCCATCTTAATGCACCTATTACACCCTAAAGGTATGTTCACACAGCATATTTTCCGTCCGTATTTCAGAGTGTAATTGTGCCACAATATGCCCGTAGTATGGACCGCAAATGCGGTAATTCATAGCTCTAATTGAGAGCTATGATTATCTGCTGTTTTCCTCGATGCGTATTAAGCGCCGGGAGAAAGAAGGGACACATCACTTCTTCTCTGTGCTTACGTAACAGGGAAAGTGAATGTCCATGGGAGCCAGCACAGGGCATTTTAGAAGTATGTGCTTGTTTTGCGGTGTGTACAGTACGCACTGCAATATGCCATGTGAACATACCCTAAAGGTATGTTCATACGGCATAATTGAGGGGCGTACAGTACGCCCCGCAATTACGGCGGGTGTTCGGGAGCTCACGCTGATCGGCGCATACTCCTGCGATGCGAGTGGGGAGGGCGGCAGCCCACCAGCCACAAAGACTGTCATTACATGTCACTTATCTACCCGCGCGTACAATACGATCGTATTCTACGAGCGGGGAGAGGAGGCGTAATCCATAGTTCCCTATGAGAACTATGGATTACCGTAATTACCGCTCGTATTAGAGCGCAGCAGGGGCGTTGCTAGGGTCCTAAAACATCCGGGGCTCGGGCCCTTTGTGTTTTTCTGGGTAGGGCTGGGTTCACACGACATTTTTCGCGCCTCATTGTGAACTGCGGATGTTTTTTTACAGAGAAAAACCTTGTGTTCCTGTCACTAATTTTCTGCACATCCCACACAGATCCCGTCCATCTCCTCAGCAGTCACTGTACAGTAAAAATCACCAATGACAAATTTACTTTTTTCAGAACTTCTCACCTTCATATGACAATACCCCTAAACAGTCACCAAAACATCCACCTACACATGGAGCAAATCTACCAGACAAGTGATTGTTACTAAAACCCTCCTACAAAACCAAGACCCCAAACTATTACTACTTAAGGCTCAAATAATCCTGCCAGACCCTGACCGAACGCAACCCCCACATGTGACTATCCACTGCACACAGGCCCTAGAGACATATATTACCGCCATACAGGGACCAGATAGTGGTAGATACTATGTAGGCTCTGCAGACATATAAGTGATTACACTGCAGTTACATTTAGTGACTCACCGGAGACGTCTTTTCTGATCAGCGTCGTTCACTTTCCCTTTTCTTCTCCATCCGGTTCACACCTTCATGCTGATTGCTCCCGGCCAAGACTCGTCCCTGAGGATTTGGACACAAATATCTTAGAATCCTCACATTTCTCAGGGGCACTGAGGCAGTATATGGGGCCACAGGCAGTATATGGGGGCACTGAGGCAGTATATAGGGGCCAAAAGAAGGTATATAGGGGCACTGAGGCAGAATATAGGGTCACTGAGGCAGTATATGGGGTCACTGAGGCAGTATATGGGGGCCACAGGCAGGTATATAGGGACACAGGCAGTATATGGGGGCCACAGGCAGGTATATAGGGACACAGGCAGGTATATAGGTGCACAGGCAGCATATGGTGGCCACAGGCAGGCATATGGTGGCCACAGGCAGGCGTATGGTGGCCACAGGCAGGCATATGGGGGCCACAGGCAGGCATATGGGGGCCACAGGCAGGGATATGGGGGCCACAGGCAGGGATATGGGAGCCACAGGCAGGGATATGGGGGCCACAGGCAGGGATATGGGGGCCACAGGCAGAATATGTGGGCCACAGGCAGGGATATGGGGGCCACAGAGAGGGATATGGGGGCCACAGGCAGGCATTATAGGGGCACAGACAGGGATATGGGGGCCACAGGCAGGGATATGGGGGCCACAGGCAGGCATATAGGGGCACAGGCAGGGATATGGAGGCCACAGGCAGTATATGGGGGCCACAGGCAGTATATGGGGGCCACAGGCAGGGATATGGGGGCCACAGGCAGGGATATGGGGCCACGGGCAGTATATGGGGGCCACAGGCAGTATATGGGGGCCACAGGCAGGGATATGGGGGCCACAGGCAGGAAATCGGGGCCACAGGCAGGGATATGGGGGCCACAGGCAGTATATGGGGGCCACGGGCAGTATATGGGGGCCACAGGCAGGGATATGGGGGCCACAGGCAGTATATAGGGCCACACAGGCAGTATATAGGGGCACTGAGGCAGGTAAACGCGTTAAAAATAACAACATTCATACTCACCTTAACTCCCCCGGCGAGCGCGCTCCGTCCTCTTCAGCCCGCGCTCCTCCGGCAGCTCCTCGGGCGCACAGCCTGTGACGCGCTGTGCGCCCGAGGAGAGGCAGCGTCGCAATGACATCACATCATCGCGACGCTGCCGGCTGAGGCGCACGGGGCCGCGGCGGGTCCTCAGCGCTGTGAGGACCCGGCGGCCCTGCTGTGTCGGACCTGCGGGTCCAACACTGTCTGCGGGGCAGGAAGCGCTCGCTCTCTGCTCCGCAGAAGCCCGCGGCTGTGTGTGCGTCCAGCGGACGCACATGCAGCTGAAGGGCCAGTCGGTGCTCCAGGCCCAGCGCAGAGGCCTGGAGCCTGGGAGACTCGGGGCACAGGGTGTTTTATATTCGGGGCCCGAGCCCCGAATAAAACAGCCTAGCGACGCCCCTGGAGCGCAGTATGCTGCGAAATGCGCCCCATAATAAGCTGTGTGAACATACCCTAACAGAGGCAATAGGAGCAGTAACTGTACCAGCAGCCAGGCTCCTTAAAGGGGTTTTATCATTTCATTAAATGGGGACAGTGAAAACAAACAACTTTGCAATTAGATGTCATTAGCAAAGCTGTCTTGTATTCACAGTTTTCCTTATCTTCTGTTTCTGTTTACACTGATATCCAGTGCTGGTCAGATCCCTCCTTCTTGCATTTCACTAGCTGAGAGCTCATTTATATTCTGTTCAACCCCCGGTCGGCTGTATTCATGGAGCTTGCATTACTGCCTTTCACTCAAAGTAAGGGACCGGCACATTTTCACTCTGCACAGCCAGAAGAAACAGATTAACACTGCAGGGCTTCTACAATCAGGAAACAGCACAATTGTGTGTCGATCCCTGCCTCTCCTGCATAGAAGGGAGATCTGTGGCTTTCATAGAAAGCTGAGATCTGTGCTCAGTCTAGATTGAATGCAGCCTGTGTTATGTATACAGCTCTTACAAAATAAGACTGATAGGGAGAGACACAGTGACATGTGGACTCAGAGATTGGGGGGCAGGAGTCTCAGGAGCCAGCATGAACAGTGAAGGGGGGATGATGTCACCCAGCTGGGAGGGGAAGAAGCGCCCCTGCATTTCTAGACTTGAGAAGCTGAGAGCAGTATGAATCAGCCGAACTAAAGAAGCGATACATCCCCTTTAATAGTCAAGCACCCTGGAGGACAAAATGTTTTCCCATTTTTTTCCACACAAAATGTTTTTTGGGTTTCTTGCTTCCCTAAAACATCTTGTAATACATTAAAAAGTACCACTAAAATACAACTCATCCCACAAAAAAACAAGCCTTCATACAACTACGTCAAAGGAATCATAAAAAAGTTATGGCTCTTGGAAGGCAGGTATCAAAACAACAAACATCATCATAAAAGCATCTGTTCCATGTAATGACTTATTATAATTATTCCTTGCCCTCTGGCCTAATGTATCTGACTGTTTCTGTATAATCGGTCTCAATGTCCCCCCCTCCCCCACCCCATCCACAGAGTGTTGAGGTCCAAAATCAGCAATTTTGATGTGTGCAGTGTTGTCAGAAGGCTGTCACTGGAGAGGAGGAAAATGTGTACCGTTAATATAATACATATTTAATATAATAATATACACAGCTGAGTCACATTATTATTGCCATCAGCTAATATCCATAGTACCTGCCGTGTGCAGCAGGGACAGCAGCTAGACGGGCTGGGAGTGACTTGATAAGGTTGTGGTAGGTTGTCACAGGTATCTGGAGTCTGCATCCCACAGCTGCTGGGAAATGATTCAACGAACACCACCCGGGGTGGTCACACAGATGCCTAATTGGGTTCAAGTCATTTAAAAGCCCAGAAAAAAACAATTAGTGTATATGGAAGTAGATGACCTGCAAGGCTGATCAGTGGAGATCCAATTCTGATACTGGTGTAAATATTGAAACCTTTTCAGCCAATGCAACATGGTTATCAGAGATGCAGGGAAATCTGTCTGCTCCGGGGCCCCATAAACAGTATGGTTAGCAGATGTGCAATGACATCCATCTGCTCCGGGGCCCCATACACAGTAGGGTTATCAGAGGTGCAGTGACATCCATCTGCTCCAGGGCCCCATACACAGTATGGTTAGCAGATGTGCAGGGACATCCGTCTGCTCTGGAGCCCCATATGCAGTAGGGTTAGCAGAGGTGCAGTGACATCCATCTGCTCCGGGGCCCCATACACAGTAGGGTTAGCAGAGGTGCAGTGACATCCGTCTGCTCCAAGGCCCCATACGCAGTAGGGTTAGCAGAGGTGTAGTGGCATCCGTCTGCTCCAGGGCCCCATACACAGTAGGGTTAGCAGAGGTGCAGTGACATCCGTCTGCTCCAAGGCCCCATACGCAGTAGGGTTAGCAGAGGTGTAGTGGCATCCGTCTGCTCCAGGGCCCCATACACAGTAGGGTTAGCAGAGGTGCAGTGACATCCGTCTGCTCTATGGCCCCATACACAGTAGGGTTAGTAGAGGTGCAGTGACATCCGTCTGCTCCGGGGCCCATACACAGTAGTGTTAGCAGAGGTGCAGTGACATCCGTCTGCTCCGGGGCCCCATACACATTAGTGTTAGCAGAGGTGCAGGGACATCCATCTGCTCTGGGACGCCATACACACTATAGTTAACAGAGCTGCAGTGACATCCTTCCGTCCAGGTATCCATACCGAGTAGGATTAGCAGAGGTGCAGTGACATCCTTCTGCTCCAGGTCTCCATACGCAGTAGGATTAGCAGAGGTGCAGGGACATCTTTCTGCCCCAGGGCCCCATACACAGTAGGGTTAGCAGAGGTGCAGTGACATCCATCTGCCCCAGGGCCCCATACGCAGTAGAATTAGCTGAGGTGCAGGGATGTCTGTCTGCTTAGAAGCCTCATACAAAGTAGGGTTAGTAGAGGTGCAGTGACATCCGTCTGCTCCAGGGCTCTATACACAGTAGGGTTAGCAGAGGTGCAGTGACATCCATCTGCTCCAGAGCCTCATGCACAGTTGGGTTAGCAGAGGTCCCCTGCGAATAGAAGAATGAACTTTACTGGTGGGCCCCAAGAAACAACTTTACTGGTGGGCCCCAAGAATCAGCTTTACTGTTGGACCTCAGTAATCAACTTTACTGGAGGAACCCAAGAATCAACTCCACTGGTGGGCCCCAATAATATATTCCAGTGGTAGGTTCCAGTAATCAACTACACTGGTGGGCCCCAGACACCCAAGTCCAACACTGGTTGGATACCATTAAGAATGACATGGGAATGAATATTAAGCAAATGAAAGAAGCTGTGGAAAATGGGAAGATGTGGATAAAGAAGAAAATCAGCTTTGTACACAAAATGTGCATTTAGCTACAGGTGTATTTTAGATATAGTGCGGCCACAATATGTATGCTTGGATAGTACACAAGAGAACAGCACCTCTAAACCGAAAACCCCCATGTCCTGGGCCATGTTAACAGCATTACCGGCTGCCAGGCAAAGCAGAACACTGTGACCCCCTCTACATAACCTTTTACAACCAAAAGTTTTTAATGGTAACATTTACTGTATTGTAATTCAGACCATGCTGATATACCAACAAATAAGGATACAGATGATACCTGACCTGACATAGATAAGGATGAAGGCCAAATGTGACCAGAGAGGGGGTGTTCTACTGGCGCATCCTCCAGCAGTTGGGGCAGTGCACTCCGTCTTGCTTCCTCTCTGGTCATATTTGGACTTCATATGAATCTATTTCAGGTTAGGTGTAATTTATATGTCTTAATTATGCTGAAACATGAAATGCAGCTCAGGGACACTGGAGGTTTTTTCAGTTCTCTGGTGAGCCCCTATCTTCAGGGGGCACCTGGGCGTTGCCTAGCGTGCCCAATCATTGAGATATATAAATTTAGTATTGATGGAATGGCACTGACCTGCAGAATACAGGTAACATGTCATGTATACTGCACAGGGAGCTCCATAAAACCAACACCCTCCTTCTTTTTGGCAGGATTCCTAGTACACTATAGTTGACATGTATGAACGCTATATTTTTAAACAAGTGCACTCCAATATCAGGCGCATTACAGAGCGCCCGCAGCACTTTGTAATGCGCCTGAGATCGGGGGGCATGCTGGAGGTGTGTCGCACTACAACCATATGAAGCTACACACTTATAGCTTCAGTACGGCAAATCCAGGCACATTACTGCTGGAACAGGTAGAGCACTTTAAAAGTGGTTTACCTGAGCCAGAAGTGTCACTTTGTAGCTAGAAAGCGCTAAATCTATGACCGGCAGTAGAACAGATTCGTACATTCAGGCGCATTCTACAATAGTAATGCGAGCAAATAAAAATTGCATACATGTCGTCATATGTGCTATAGTAAATGGCAAATTTAAACAGTACAACTTGCTTTGCAAAAAACAAGCCCTCTTATGACTATTTAGACAGACAAAAAAAGTTAAGACTCGTAGGGTATGTTCACACGGCGTTTGTTAAATACATTTTCGGGTGCATTTTAGGTACCGAAATGGAATCCAAAACGTATTTAACAATGTTCAAGTGTGATTCTGATACGTCTTTTACATACGTATTTGCATTGTCAATGTCAATTTTTGACATGTCAGTTTTTGATCCCTTTTCCGCATTGAAAAGCCCATAGAAACTATAAGGATATGTTTCTTCAGTCAAGAAAACGTATCCAAAAAAGTACCACATTATGTGGTAAGTTTCTGGATGCGTCTAACGCAATATGTTTTACGTATTGCAAAAACGTATCCAAGATGCTGTGTAAACGTACCTGTAGGCTAGGTCTACACAGCACAGGTTTTTGGTCGCATTTTCAGCAGATTCAGTATTTAGAACCCGCCGAAAATCCAACTGTAATCTGTTCCCCATAGACAACAATAAAAAAAAATTCCAATCGGTTATGAAATCCGGGAAGATTTTAAAATATGTCAGATGCTCTACCCGGATTGGCATCAGATTCCTGCACACTCAATTTAAGGGCCAACAGCAAATCCGATAACCGACCGCGGTTTTTAGCACAAACCTGCGCCATAAACCACGGTCCAGCGATGTTAAAATACCGTCAAATTCTGGATGGCATTTTAACATGTGTAGACATAGCCTTAGAAGGGGGAGGAAAAAACAAATGCAGTGTAAATAAAAATGTCTGCAGCAGGAAGGGGTTAATTGTAAAATTGAGCAACCATACCACATAGAGAGGAATCAAATGTACTGCGCAACCCTTGCCCCACTGACTGCAGACACGCAGCTTCTATATCGGTACCTCTCTATTGATTTCTACTTTTATTATTTCCTGCTTTTGAATAGGATTTATCAGACTCTGCCTGAATTACTTGTCATTTATCTTCACTGGAAGATTACAACTGGATGCTGGACATTTCCAGATACAACCGCAGCGAGTTCCTGTTTGTGTAAGATGCAATGCAAACAGAAGATCAGGCAATGGCTGCATGTAGGAAATTAGCAACGTGTTCATTAGTTCAGTAATTAGAGATGGAGCTAGAATCAGAACTGTATATACGATCAACTCACTTTTACTAGAAAAGAATTATAAGTCCTGAATTTAAAGGTGAGATACAAAGTTTATTTGCCTATAGCCACATTGAGGCTATTTATTTACCAAACAGCGGAAATTAGCAGAATTTTTCCTACAAAATACTACAGGTCTCAATGCAACAATCGAAGGTGTCAGCTCACATATTACTGTATTGGTATCCACACGTGTCCCGTCCAGAGCAAGACGGGACACGTGTGGAACTGCTGTGCCATTCACTGTGTTCTATTGGATCAATGCAACAATGCATGGGTGTATAACCCATATGGCTGCTGTGAGGCCGCCGGAGGCAATTGATTTAAAAGCACACTACTCTCAATTTTGTCACATTTTAACAAGCAAAATGTGACTATTATATGGATTTATTTTTAATCGGTAGTTTTTTTTATATATAATTTTTAATTTCTCTTATGTACATGACTTATTGCATTATGGAGCAGTTCCTGATGAGTGTGAATAAAGCTGGAAAGCCTACAGTGCAAATAAAACATTAACCCGTTATCCTTTCAGGAATTGCTCTTGTCATTGCCCTGTTGTTCTAACCTTGTCTATCTCTCTGCAGAGAATTATAGAGCGATCATTATGTCATTACCTAGTATTTGTAATATGACAACATACAGATATCAGCAGCTGCAGAAAAGTGAGGTTATTCTGCCGTTTCATACAGGAATAAAAAATATTATTGTCAAAAATTAAATAATGGCTTTACATTTAATAATGTAAAGGTCACGCACAGCTATGTATAGAGGGTTTACAGTGGATGATCAAGTGGAAAGGGGTTACCATACCCCTAACATTACATAGCTACATAAATACATAGTGGATATAATAGAAGCTCGGATTCCTTACTACTACTATCCTACAGAGCCACGTGCCACTATTATACCCTCTGATTAAAAGTGATTCATCTGTTTGACTCCCCATTATACTTTTGATGTTACTTGACAAAGGCACTAAAGCCGAAACGCTGCTTCTAGACATCAATACTAATGACATTTGCTCAATTTTCTGCACTCATGCAGTAATCTGGACCAACCACTATTGAATTTTGTATTCATATGATCCACCCTATCAATACCATAATAAATAAATAAATATATATATATATTTAAATATATATTATATATTAATATATATATATATATATATATATATTATATATACACAAACACACACACAGAAATATTTCTTTTTTGTAAAATAAGCAGGCCCGCTGATACGGTGCGGGTTAGCCATTGGTTATGGGGAAGAGGGAGAAATTACTTATGGCGCCCCGTCTATAGGTGATGTCATATAAAAAGAACCCTGTCCCACACTAGGGGCTGGTGCATTTTAGAGAAACTATATATTGGTATGTTAATACTCATGAAATATCTATTCTTATATCTCTATGTTGTGCTGTTCCACTATGATTTCTTCTACAAATATGTGACTGAATCAGTCACATGAATGCTTTTATTCCAGTTTTTAGCAATGTTTACTTAGCTTAATGTCTCAAATGTATTTTGAAATGAAAGAAAAAGAAATAAACAAGTTAAGATGAAGAAAAGGAATGGATTATATTTATTTATTTTATAATGCCATTAATTCCAGGGCACTGCATATTCAAGGGGGTTTACAAAGTAACATATGTACAATGGTAACGATAAATAACTAACAACTGGTACAGAGAGAGGGCCCTGTCTGTGAGGGCTTACAATCTACAGGGAAGGAGGAAAGAGACAGAAGGTGAGGGGCAGCCATGTTTGTGGAGGGTGTAGTGACAGCGGGGTTATTGTGGGTTAAAGGCTCCTGAAGAGGTGGGTTTTTAGGTTGCTTTTGAACCTGGTGAAGGTGGAGGAGAGTCGGATGTGTTGGGGCAGTGAGTTCCAGAGTGTGGGGGAAGCACAGGAGAAGTCTTGGAGACAGTTATGTGAGAAGCAGGCAAGAGGAGAGCAGAGAAGAAGGTCCTGTGAGGAGCGGAGGTTGCGTGAGGGGAGATATCTGGAGAGTAGAGCAGAGATGTATGGAGGGGAGAGGTTATGGAGAGCCTTGTAGGTCATGGTTAGTAACTTAAACTGAATTCTCTGGACAATGGGTAGCCAGTGAAGGGATTGGCAGAGGGGAGAGGCAGAGGAGTAGCGAGGAGAGAGGTGGATCAACCAGGCAGCAGATTTGTGGATGGTTTAGAGGGGAGCAAGAGTGGTAAACAGGACGCCACAGAGAAGGATGTTGCAGTAGTCTAGGCGGGAGATGACAAGGGCATGGACCAGCATTTTTTTTGTATCAAAGTCAGGGAATAAATGAATTAGAGAGATATTTTTCAGGTGGAGTCGGCAGGCAGAGGTGAGGGCTTGGATGTGTGGTTTGAAAGACAGAGAGGAGTCTACTTCAAGGAAGCAAACTTGTGTGACTGGTGAGAGTGTACAGCCAATCACTGTGATAGACAGATGAGGTGGGGGAATAAAGTGGGTTGGTTGAAAGAAGATTACTTCAGATTTCTAAGTTTTAGGAAACAGGGAAAAAAAGGAGGATATGGACGATAGACAGTCTGGGATCTGGGAGAGAAGAGAGGTGACATCTGGGCTGGAGATGTAGAGTTGGGTGTCGTCAGCATACAGTTGGTATTGAAAGCCATGTGAAGCTATGAGCTGACCGAGGCCAAGAGTGTAAAGAGAGAAGAGTAAAGGACCCAGGACTGACCCCTGTGAGCAAAAGAGAAAGGGCGAGTGGAGGAGGTGATGCGAGGAGGTATGAGGAAATCCAGGAGAGGGCCAAGTCCGTGATGCCGAGGAAGGAGAGAATTTGTAGCAGGAGGGAATAGTCAACAGTGTCAAAGGCGGAGGACAGGTCTAAAAGGAGAAGGACAGAGTAGAGGCGTGAGAATTTAGCAGTTACTGGGTTACTGGTGACTTTGGTTGGGGCAGTTTCAGTAGAACTGCTGCAATCTAGTTTCCAGAAGAGAGATGGAGGAGAGATGAGAGGACAGTTAAAGTTAGATTAACTTTGTTTTAAAAAATTACATCTATATTTTTGACTCTTCAAAGTAGCCACACAATCAAGCTTTACACAATCAAGATATTCATTAGTGGTTTAGAAACTCCAGCCACTGTCTGTTTTAACTATTAGAGGTGGTCCTAAGAAATTAAAGAAACAGCATCAATAAAATGGTTCCCAAAGTTTTTGATACTCATACAATATTCTTAGGGTAGATCTTCAATATCAGATCTGTGCAGGTTTGATTCTTTACCCACTAGTTAGCTGACTGAAGAGGCCAAACTCCTCCAGTAAGGATCAACTCATTTGTTGTTCATCAGGTACCGCACTGTGGTATTGCATCTCAGTCCCATTAACTTGAATAGGAGACAGCTGTGATACCAGACTCAACCGCTACAATATATATTGGGCTGTGGCTGGATGACAGTTAAAGGGGTTTTGCCATGAAGTGAGTTCCTCGCCTCTTATCTGCCCAGGAGAAAAGATAAACAAATCATGAACGCTGCAGTGGTGGGAGGGAGGGGGTGAGCAGAGAGCGAGGAACAAGGGAGCGTCTGCAATGTTTACTCAAATAATAACATTACAACTAGTGGATTGTCTATACAGCAGAACGCATCATACACTGCACTTTCTCCCCAGCCCCTTGAAAGCTCATTCATGTTCCCTGTCATCAGTTAAGAAGTGCAAACATGCAAGTGCAGCCAGATCAGCTCCTGTCAAGTGTCCTGGTCGGTCTAATGTAAAGTTTCAGGAAACTAAGGGGGACTGAGCAATGCTGTTGCTCTCACAGGCTTCACTTTTTGTAATCACATATATTTAGAAAAGTGATTAAATACCCATTTTGGAGGATCCCATGTCAACATTACATTGTGGCAAAACCCCTTTAAGAAACGTAGGGAGACATGTATGAATAGTGACGCCACCTTGACAGTCGTACTTCTCTGCATTCGTCAATATGTATGAAAGTGTCTCACAGCACTTTATAAATGGTTGCTGTTGCGAGTCACTTTTATGTGCCAAAAAGTTGCGCATAGAGTGTATGTGCCAAAATTTGTCTCAGCCTCACCACTGTGGTATGGATTGACCTGACAGTTTTGTGCCACATTTTGTCGTGAAACATCCACAAATGTGGCACGTTGTATGAATCTGGCTCGACATACCCCTGTAGAATTGGTGGATACAAAAGTATTGGGTCTGTCGCAGAATGCACTAGATTTTGATATAGGACAGTTCATACATCTGTCATTCAAAAATAGAGTTTTGTCTCCAGCACCATGCATATAAAAGCCAAAAAATCTTTATTAGAAATGTGTTAAGTCAAATTCAGCCATGCAGCATAAAAATACTGAGCGAGCCACATGCTTACATGAAGCGTAAACCACCCTTGTTCACAACTGAAACATATAAGTGTATGACTCACTCAGTATTTTTATGCTGCATGGCTGAATTTGACTTTTTAATACGTCTATAGTTAAGATTTTTTGGCTTTATATGCAAGGCGCTGGAGACAAAACTCTATTTTTCAACCTCATCTGCTGTGGGACCGTCAGTTTATTCAGGCCCATTGTTTCAAAGGCTCTTATACTTGTGGACCAGACCCAGTGAAATAAACTCCAAAAGGTTGAGCACCACTGAATATTATTTGTCTCAAGTTTACTATTTCATACATCTGTCGGACAGGGCTACAACAGGTTTTTTTAATTTAAAGCATTCCAGAAAACGGGCACAGCCCCATTCATACATGTCAACCATAGTGTTCATCGGAAAGTTGAGGCCCCTAAGCCAGTTGACCTGCACAGATCGGATATTGATGGCCTATTATAGTAATCAATATCAAAGTGATTTCAAAGTATTCCCTAATGGCAGTGGTACCGTCATGCCTCTCACCACAATGCAAAGATTATTCAGGAATGGTGTGAGGAACTTGGAGAAACCTTACAAAAAAATAAAAGTCCTGATATAGTCTTTATAATGCCAAAACTGAAATGAGCATCCATGCGTGGGAGGTGCTAAAAATCATGTCTGATCCAAAAAAGAACATAGTGGATCTGCTGCTAACATTTTGGTGACAGATGCCACAGGACACCTTCAGAAGTGAAAGAAAAAAGCAATATAACAATTATATTTGAACAATGTAACAAAGCAAGACATTGCAGAATTATCAATTACACCGTTATAAAAAAATAAATAATAATATCCATTAAAAGAGTTATCCACCTAAAAAAATTATAAAGTGGGCAAAAAAATATATACTTAGCTACCTGTCCCCTATTGTGCTGGAGCCCTCCAGCAATCCAGTATTCTACACTTCCAGGTTCTCAGCCCTACTCCATAATTTGCTTCAGTCCTAAAGGTTTGGGTTGGGTTGGCATCATGTATGACCAGCTGTCAAAAGCTTCAAGCTTGGAGATGTTCCAAATTCTCATTGTGATTCAAAGGCCATGATGGGCCACTGTTAAGTCAACAACGCCATTAACACAGCAGGGTTTTAGAAAACTTTAGATGTCTTTTCGATCAAAGGGTTCATTGAGATGTCTCACTGCCTATGGTTCCTCCAAAGATATGATATATAATCCTGCCAGACTCAATCCTATGAGATTATATCTATGCAAAGATTGACACTGCTAGGAACTGGAAAGAATTCAGGCAAGTAGACGGATATACAGAGAACATTTCTGTTTTACTGCTGACCATTTCAAAACCAGCAAGAACGGCCCTTAAAAATAAAAAAAAACAAACATCACACATCAAGCTGATTAAGAAACAACTATGTTATTGCAGTAACACAATTTCAATGTCTGCACCTACTTTGTCTTCCTCTAACGAAATTATGTGTTACTGTAATTGTTTGATGTGGAGTCAAAAAATAATTACCAAAGTAACCAAAAAAACATACAGAAAAGCAGGTTTGTTTTCTTTTATTTTACATCTTGAAAACTTTTATTAGGTTGCAAAAACTGCCAAAAAGGCAAATCTCTTTAACTAGAGTAAAATCTGAAAAAAAATTGTTCTAGGCATTTTAATGAGGCTTTCGCTCCTTAAAATGGTTGCTTTGAGATTGTTACATTCCAGACCATGTAACTTCTTCTAAAATAGCAGAACATTCCATTTTAACATCACAGTCGTGTTGTCAGGGTTTTTGTGTTTTCAATAAAGTTACACATGTTTTAACTTTAGAGTCTACAACACATCACACGCTGCCAAAAATGACACATGGTTGTAATTATTTGTTGCAAATTTTTCCTCCCTAATTAGAGTTTTAGCAAGTAAATGACACATGATAAATACTTTGCTAAATAATTGTGTTGATACAGTTTTAATAGGATCACTGTTTGTTTAATGGAGAAACTTTGGGAGAATAAAAACTTTTTTAAAAAGTGTAAATTTAGAACTTCTACTATAACAAAATATAGAAGCAGTAAATTCATGGATTGTGTTGGGTATTTCACCTCGGCCCCATTAAGTTGTAGATAAGCTGCAATACTTGACAAAGCTTATGGGGAAGAGTGGGGCTATCCTGAAAAGACCATTTAAAGGGGTCTTGCCATGAAGTAAAATTGACGTGGGAAACTTGCAAACTAAATAATAAACATTTTCATCATTCATCATTATTAAAATTCTGCCCCGTTTTTGTCTTGGGCTCCTCCTTTAGTGATTCATTGTTTACAGCTCATCTCCAGGGGATACGACCAGGGCTCCTCACTCCTTGTCAGACATGCTCAGATATCACCTCTCCTATCAGGCAGCTACTGAGTGTTCAAACCCCAGGTGCTGTCATTCTACTCCTGTCCTCTGTACTGCTTAGTAATTAGTCAAACAGTGCAAATAAATTTAAAAAAAGAAACCTTAATCAGGTTTGTGCATTGATAAAAAAAAATCCACAGGTCAGGTTTGGTTCCTGAAGTGATTTGAAAATAAGGACCCTTGTGTCTGGAGGTAAAAACTTTACCTCTGAGCTATTCACAGCTTTATACATAAACTGACCTTTCTGTGACTGGAGAGAGGAAAGGCCTGGTGATGTCATCCTGCTGGGCCACATGATATGCAATTCAAACAAATCACACACGCCCCCTTCTGAGCACACAGAGCTGAACTGCTGGATTCAGGAGGTATGAAATGAGATCGTGGCAAAACCCCTGTTACGGGTGTCCCCGCGGCCCCCGTATCGAAACGCGGGCACACCCTCACCTCCGCAGCCTCCGCAGCTGCGAGCGGCGCCGTTGCCCGACACCCAGGCTGCTGGCACGCCCGCCACTCTGATCTCCACTTACCTCGCTGCGCTCCTGTTCCCGGCCTGGCGTGCGCTCCTGCTGCGGGCCGGGTGCACGCTCGCCCTCTAGGGCGCGCGTGCGGTACTGCAGCTAAATTTAAAGGGACAGCGTGCCGGTGATTGGTTGCAACGGCCGCTGACCCTATTTAAGTCCTGCCCCTTCTGTGTTACCCTGCCAAATCGATAGTGCCCTGTGCCTTGAGAGGAAACGTTCCCTCGACCACGAACTATTGCTGCCTGTCCTGACCTTACCGCCTGTCCCTGACTACAAGCTTGCTTCACGATTTTGTACCACGCCACACCTCGGCCGCCACCGCGAGCAAGTCACGTCAGGGGTAGCGACCTGGGAGCAATCCGCCGCAGCAAGTCCATCCCGCTTTGTGGCGGGCTCTGGAGAAAACTGGACCCACTTAGACTCCGCTCCCTGGCGTGGCTTTTACCAAACGCTTTCGTGGTCCAGAGGATCCACTTTCCACATCCGGTTTCAGTTCGATTCGGCCATGGATCCCCCCAAGGTGCCCCCTATCGGGGCGTCTTCTGCCCCACCCCCCATCGTGGCCCCCAAAAAATCTAAAAGATTTCGAGCAAACGGCAGCTAAATTAGCTGTTTCGGGGGGAAAGCAAACGCTCCCTGCCCCCCCAGCGCAGCGTCGGTGTCGTGGCTCCCCCCATGGCCCTTGGGGGCCCGGGGGGTTTCCCCTTTGGGCCCCAAAATCCCGGTTGTCCATGCTGGAAAAAAAGTTTGCGGGGGCCCTAAGGCCCCAAGGGTTTCATAACCCCCAAAGCTCCCTCCACGGGGGGAATTATGGCTGGTCGTTCTCTTTTGGAAAAGGGCCAAAGGGGGCCTTCGTGGTTTAGGGTTTTCTCCGGGAAAGCCCCCCGGCCTGGCCGACTCCCCCTCTGGGACCAAGGTTTATCCATCACCCGCTGATCTTGCGGTTTTCCCGCAGGAGTTCCGCAGTGTCTTCAAAAAAGGGCCCACCAGCGCTTCTTTTGCCTTTCTGAAAACCCGCCGCCCAAAGGGGAAATCCCCCCCCCCGTAGAGGGCTACACCATGGGAAATTCCCCACATGCTTCAGGGGTTGGCTTTGGAAAAAAATGCAGGGATTGTTCGCCATGTTCCAAAAAGGGGGCCCCTCCCGCCAGGGTTTTAAAGGGCACCCTCTCCACCAGGGGGCCCCGTTTCATTAAGCGGGGCTTTATCATTTGGCCAAAACCCGTATTGAAACCGCTCTGGGGGGACGGGAGGAGCTCCGTTTAAGAGAATTTTAGCAGTCCAAAAAACCCTTGTTAACCCATCTTGCTCGGTGTTTTTTTCCCGGCCCCCCACTGCCCCCTTCACAAACCCCCCTTGGAAGAGGCCCCTTTCCCAAATGGACGAGCCCCCTGACCCCCCACAAGGGAACCTTTTCCCGCGACCCTGGGGGAAAATTTTTGCCTTCCCGTAGTAGCCCTGAAATTTTTCCCCAGGGGTTGTCTGCTTTCCCTTTCCGGGGTTTCCCGGGGGTGCCGCACCTTGGTTCGTGGGAGAGGCGTTCCCCAGGTTGGGCAATTTCCCTCTTCCCTGGCTCCCTGCTCCCGGGGTTTTTATCAAACCCCAAATTTCCCGGGGGTTTTCGTTTCCCAAAATGGCTGCCTTCCTTTGGGTTGGGTTTTGTGGGAATCTTTTATAAAATGCTTCTTTAGTGGGGCCCCAAGTATCGTCTCTCGGTGGTCCCCTTTGACCAACCCCTTTGGGCTTTCGTTTTGTCAGTGGTTTCCCAATTTAATGACTCCATCCTTTTTCCGGAAAAAAAACCCGGGGGTTCCCCACAAATAGGGCTTTGCACAGGGAGAGGAATTTGCATTCTTCGTGCTAAACCCCCCTTTTCGGTGTTTCCCGGGGCTTCCTTGGGTGCAGCAAACAGCCCCCCCCCACGCTCGCTGGGGAAAAGGGGGAAGTTTTGCGTTGGGGGCGAGGGTGCCAGTTCCTGCCCATCGCCCCCTCGCCGGGGGCGCCCCCCGTACCCCCCAAAATAAAATTTTCAAGTGCTATTTTTTTGGGGGCCCCTTTCCGCCCAAAGTATCAAAGATTTTTTAGGATGTCTTCTCTGGGGAAGCAAAACAGAGACAAATTTCCCCCTCATCGTCCTTTCGATTGCCCTATAACCTACTGCCCGGGGGCTGGGCCACCCCCCGTGTAGGGTCCACCCGCTCCGTTTCCGCTCTCCGTTTCCCCCAAATCAGGGGATGGCGGCCTTTCATTAAAAAAATTTTTCAAAAAGGCTTATCCGCAAAACTATTTTTCCCCCCTGGTGCCCGGTTTTTCTTTGTAGAGGGAAAAAAAGGGTTGGTCCCCCGCGATCGTGCATCGATTTCCGCCCCCGGTCTCAACAAGTCACCCTCAAAAACCAGTATCCTTTACCATTTATTCCCCAAAAATCTTTTGATCGCTGGGGAGCTTAAAATCTTTACCCAAAAATTGGGGTTTCGGGGGGCTTATTTTAATCTCGTCCGGTCCCGGAGGGGTGAAAAAGTGGAAGACGGCCTTCAATACTCGGGATGGGCACTTCGAGTATCTGGTTATGCTCTTCGGCTTGTGCAACGCTCCAGCAGTCTTCCAGGAACTTGTCAATGACATTTTCAGAGACCTCCTGTATGTCTGCGTAGTTTTTCAACCTGGATGACATCCTGGTTTTTGCACCCGATCTGGGGATCCACCAGTTGCATGTGCGCCAGGTTCTGAAACACCTGCGCGAGAACCATCTCTATGCCAAACTGGAAAGTGGCTGTTCCACCAGACCAGCATCCTGTTCCTCAGATATATACTCTCAGACAAGGTTCTGCAGATGGACCCCACTAAACTCTCCGCCATTCTACAGTGGCCATGACCCGTTTGCCTCAGAGCCATACAACACTTCTTGGGCTTTGCCAATTACTACCGGCAGCTTATCCCGCATTTCTCAACTTTGGTGGCACCGATTGTGGCTCTCACAAAAAGCATGCCAACCCGAGACTGTGGCCACCGGCCGCCGAAGAGGCCTTTTCCAAATTGAAGGCAGCATTCTCCTCCGCTCCTGTGTTGTCCCGGCCTGATACCGAGAAACCCTTCTTTTTAGAAGTCGACGCCTCCGCCGTAGGGGCTGGGGTGGTCCTCACCCAAAAGGGTCCCAAAGGCAAGACTCAGACCTGTGGGTTCTTTTTCAGGACATTTTCACCTGCGGAGAGGAACTATACGAGAGCTTCTGGCCATTAAGCTTGCTCTGGAAGAATGGCGCCGCCTACTGGAGGGTGCTCGGTTTCCCATGAATATCTTCACTGATCACAAAAATCTCCTCTACCTCCAGACAGCACAACGTCTAAACCCACGGCAAGCGAGGTGGTCTCTGTTCTACGCCCGGTTCAAGTACGTTATCCATTTCTGACCGGCAGAGAAGAACGTCAATGCCGATGCCCTCTCTCGTGCCCCCCGATGTCAGTGGAGAAGAAGAGGTCGCTCCATGGCACATCGTACCTCCAGAATGTCTGGTATCCGCGGCGCCCATTAACCTCCAACGTGGACCCCTGGGCAAGACCTATGTGGGCCCTGCACTCCAGTTGAGGGTTCTGAAATGGGGTCATTGCTCTCGCACAGCTGGACACCCTGGGGTTCGGAGGTCTTGCTCCCTGATTTCCCGGTTCTACTGGTGGCCTGATCTTGCTAAAGATGTGAAGGAGTTCGTGGAAGCCTGTACCACCTGTGCCCGCAACAAGTCACCCCGACTCAGACCTGCGGGGTTACTCCAGCCGCTTCCGGTACCTAGCAGTCCCTGGGGCCACATTGCCATGGACTTCATCACCGATCTACCTCCCTCTGATGGGAATACGGTTATCTGGGTGGTCACTGACCGTTTTTCCAAAATGGCGCTCTTCATTCCCCTGCCTGGTCTTCCCTCTGCGCCTCGACTCGTCAACCTCTTTTTTAAGCATATCTTCCGGCTACATGGACTTCTCCAACATATTGTTTCGGATCGGGGAGTTCAATTCGCCTCAATTCAATTTTGGCGAGGCCTCTGCTCGCTACTACAAGTAGAACTGGACTTCTCTTACGCATACCATCCGCAATCTAATGGACAAGTGGAGAGAGTGAACCAATATTTTGGTTGTTTTTAGGGTTATTTTTGTGCTAAGTGGTATCTGATTGTGCTATAGGACTGATGGTAATTGTGGATGTCTGGTCATATATTAACGTAGTATCTTTGAATAGTTACAACGGTCACCTGTAGACATTTGTTACTCAAATTGGGCTCTCCGTATAGGAACGGCTGGTTTATCGCGGTGGTATATTCATTACATATCTAAAAAACAAGTTCTCTTTACCCCCCATTCTATGACTCGGCTTCACAGAGAGGATGTGATGTGTGCAAGGGTTTCTCTGTTCATTTCAATGGGAGTTCTGACTACAGCCAAAAACTCTTGCCTGGCTATACTAAGAACCCCAAGAGAAGATAGAGAGAGCAATGCATGCACATCCATCTCACTGGTCTGAGCAACCATGACACAGATGAGGATGGAGAATAAGAAGAACCCGTTCACCAGAAATGAGTAGAACCTGCACCCATCAGATATTCCTATCAACATGCAATGAATTTCTGAGATGGGGTTGAACACAGATTGTAAGCTCTTGTGAGCAGGACCCACACTCTGATTGTTTAAATTATTGATGAGCTTGTTACTATATAAAGTTCTATTGATCTGTATTTGTGCCCTTAGAATTGTAAGGTGCCCCATGTATGACTTTTTTTGTTTGTTTTTTTATACAGTTACATTTTTTATTTTTACGGTGAGGGAGGACCTCAGCACTGCTTTAATGGAGGTAAGAGCTGAGGTACTATTTTTTCCTTTTCTAATAGCAGCACCAGTATAAAATAATCTTAAAAATTGGGCAAAGCCTTTAAGGCAAAAATCGCAACTGTCCTTTAACTCAATTATTCTTTGACCCCTCTCCTAAGTGATCTTATACATGGCCCCCATTATATAGAGCTCGTTATGTTCTAGGAAAGGTAATTATACACGTTTCACCTTTGACAACACTATGAATATGTACAGTGTGTTGTTCTAAGTTAATTTCAAATATAGTTTTCAGCTTCACCAGAAATGGATCTCATTGATGAATGACCATGTAAGAGTTCATTTGCAGGTCATTTGGGAACAATAGTCTAAAGTTTGCAAAGAAAACGTGAATAGTTGTTTCTCAAAACTGTGAAAGTGAAAATATGAAGCAATAATTGCAGAGACACAGGTATCAGATACCATGAACCAAGGAGAACCTGCAATGGGTATATATAAATATTTGTGTTATGAATTGGAAGGCTGCCACATGTATAAGTACGTGTGAGTTTCATTCTGAGTCATTTTATATAGACTTCATGACCTGACACCACATTTGTAATGTCAATGTATTATAAGCCAGCATCATGCTTTATTACTCCTATATGAGCGTGAAGGTTGGCTCATTGCATAAGTGTAAATGCAAAAATACAGAATCTGAATAACATATGGTACCCACCATGCTAGCAATGCCCAATGGTTCCACAGTAAATTTGAGGATACTCAAAATTACTCTCTAACCAAAAGAAAATTAATCAGGACCTCCAAATTACCTGAAATATATTTTGCAGATGCATGCGGTCATGGCTGCATCACACATGCAAACACATAGATAACATAGTAGCACACTGCAAATACTAAGATATATGCAAATAAATATAGAAATATGTTTAGATACATTACAGCAATATATAGTATATAAGGTTTTTGGTGCACATTTTGATCAACTACCAACGGCAAGGGGATCTAACTTCAGATAAGAACTTATTTCAAAGCAGACAAACCAACTTTCATGGCGAGTAGGTTCCAGCTGTACTCTGCACCTTATAGGTCCCATTGGAGATTAGGTCACCTTGCCGTAGATAGATGGGTTCACACAGTTTGAAGTGCACTTAGAATCTTACATTTTCATATATTCTAGTGAAAGCAGTAATGCAGATTAAAATAATTCAGATACTCAATATTTGCATGCATCTGCATGTGTTTGCAGAGCGCTGCTATATTTTCTGTGTTTTGGCAGAGTGCTGTTGTGTTTTCTGTGTTGTTGCAGAGCGCTGCTGTATTTTCTGTGATTACAGAGTGCTGCTGTGTTTTCTGTGTTTACAGAGTGCTGCTGTGTTTTCTGTGTTTGTGCAGAATTACACTCTAGATAAATAGTTAAAAGTCAGTTATTTTTATTAAAGGAGTGTTCCCATCTCACACACTGATGGCGTATCGATAGGATAGGCCTTCAACATGTAATAGGTGCAAACCCCAAAGGTGGGATGCTCACCTTTTACACATTGATGGCATATCCTATCTTGGGAAAAAGCTTCTAAAATTCTCTCCATTCTGTTCTATGGGAGTTCTGAGTATACACCATTCCCCTGTAGTCAGAATTTCTAAAGAGCAAAATAGAGAATGCTATTCAAGCGCGACCTGCTCTCTGTTCTGCATAGGTCTTCTGTATAGATGTGACACATATATATATATGGATACCATGAATGATTTCCTTGTTGACAAAAGACATGTTATACTGTAGCTAAATTATGAAGTATGGTGGGTCCTCAAGGCTGCATGTAGATTTTAGCATAGAACCAAATTGAAAAGCAGAGTCTAAGAAGCCCCTGGTTTTTACCTTTTAACCCCTGTACAGAAAGATATACGGCCACTTTGTATAATCTTCCCCGGGTCGGAGCTCCCCTTTTTCCCGCTAGTTTTTTTTTCCCGGCGGAATTTTGCGCCGACTTATGTTTGGGGGGGGCCGGGGGCCTCAACATAGAAATGTAAAGCCCCCGGGCCCCCGCCAGTGGGGGTTTGGGTTCCCATTTGGGGGAAATTTAAGTCACAGTGCGGCCGGCCCCTATGATTCGGGCCCGGGGGAAATTGCTGTCATACTTGGGGGGAAAAGTCCCCCGCGGGGGGCCTTGTTTTTGGGGCGCAGTTGGGGGACCTGGGAAATTTCGCCGCTGAGGGGGTGGGGGGCTCATAAAATGCGGGCAAAAGGGCCCCCCGGGCGCCTCGCCAGTGGGTTTTGGGGGGAAACAGGGGCGGGGCCCATGGGGGGGGAAGTGGGGGACTTAGGCGCCGTGGGGGCCCTGGGGCCCAAAAACAGTTCCGATGCGAGAAGGTCTGGAACAGCGAAAATAAACCCACATGTGGGTTTGCAAGTAGGGAATCAAAAATCCCTTTAAAAAGGGCGTTCAAAAGATTCTCGGGAAAAAAAGTTTAAAAACCTAAAAAATAAAAAAATACAAAAACAAAATCCTTCCCAAAAATTCTTAAATTTACAAGGGAAAAAAGGAATTAAATTGGAAATTTTGGGCCAATAAACCGGCCAACAAATAGGAGCGCCCGTGAACCTTTAAAAACCGGGGGGAAAAGTTTAGACCAATCAAAAATCCAGGGTGGGATAGTTAAAAAATAAAAGAAAAAAAGCTGAAAAGGGGAGATTGGTTTGAGAAGCGGGGCTGGGCTAGCTAAAAACCAATCAAATGGGAGCGACAAAAACCCCCCATTAAAACCTTTTGGAAAAATTATTGCCCAAACAAATGGGAGCGCCCAAAGCCCCCTTCTAGTCTAGGGGGAGAATTTTAAGCCCAATCAGAATCCACAGGGGGATTTTTTCCAAAATACAGTAAAAAAACAGAAAAGAGCTAAATTGGCTAAACAACGGGGTTTGGCAATGCCAGCCAATCAGAGCGCGAGTTTTAATTCCCCATTAGATTCAGGAGAAGGGGCCCTGTTTTGGGAAATCTGGGGCGCCCCCTTTGCCGTGAAACCCTTTAAGTTTTAATAAAAAAAATAATTTTTATTAAATGTAAAACATTATCAAAAAAAGACCCAAAACCCCTTTCTTACAAATAAAGCATTAAAAAACCCGAACAACCGTTTTTCGCCGAAACCGGCCTACATGGGGAATTGAAAATAAAAGAGAATTGCCGGAAAACAGAAATTTTAAAATTTTTTTAAAACCCTATTCTAAATTGGCCGGAAATAAACCAGCCAATCAGAATGGGAAGCGACAATGTCCCTTTTATAACCTTGGGGGAAATTTGGGCCCCAATCAAATAGGGCGACAATTTTCCCTTTAATATCCTATGGAGAAAAATTTGACCAATCTATTCAAAGGCGGGACAGTTCAAAAATACAAAAAAATTTCAAAAACGAGCTATTGGTTAAAAGCGGCGGGGCCCTCGCCCCAGTTTAGCCAAAAGAGCGCGAGTTTATTTTCCATAAAATTTTTCTAGGGGAAAAAGGGAAATTATCGAGCGCCCCTCGGGTGAATTGGCTAATTTTTAAAAGGGGCCCTTTAAATTTTTGGACCAATGGGAAAGTGAAAAGGCAAAAAAAAAAAAACCGCTCCTTTTGGTTTTTCAAAATGAAATCAGAAACAAACTGAACACGGCCGAAATCAAATTAAAAACACTACAGAATTTGTCCCGAGGGTTTATAAAAAACCCAAATTTAATAAATTTTGGGGGTAACAAAAAAAAAATATTAAATAAATTTAAAAAATCATGTTTTTTATTTTTTTTTTTCGTTACCCAAAGGGGTTCAATGGGAAAAGGGTTTTGCAAAAAAAAAAAGGTAAATAAAAATAAATTTTATGGATTTAATTTTTTTTTCCCCGTTACCCCCATATTTTTAAGCCCCATTTTATATACCCCAGGGGGAAACAATTTTCTGTGGGTTTTAAAATTTGATTTGGGCCATGAACATTTTTAATTTCAGATTGAAATTAAAAAAAACCCAAAAGGAGCGTCGCCCCTTCTCCCATTGGTCCAAATAAGGGCCCTTTTTTAAACTTAGCCAATCACAGAGGGGCGCCAAATTTTCCCTTTCCCCATAAAACTCATGAGAAAACCGCGCTCTGTTTTTGGCTAAGCGGGACGAGGCCCCCCCGCTTAAACCCAAATTTAAGCTCGTTTTTGCATTTTTACTGAAAATTTTGAACTGCCCCCCCCTTTTGAATATAAATTGGGTCTTTTTTTTCTCCATGGGATATTTTGGGAATTGTCGCCCCAAATTTCAAATTGGTCAATTCTCCTCCATATTTTAAAAATGGGACTTTGGGCGCCCTATTCTGTTTTGGCAGGTTTATGCCGCCCAAATTAAAACTTTAAAAAATTTTAATTACTGTTTTTTTCCCGGCAATTTCTCTCTATTTCCTTCCCAATGTACCCGGCCGGTCTCGGCAAAAAACCGTTTTTGGGGTTTTTTAAATGCTTTTTTTGTAATAAAGGGGTTTTTGCTCTTTATCTGAAATTTTTTATTTTTTAATAAAAAAAATTATTTGATTAATTTTTTTAAAAGCCGCAAGGTGCTGACGCCGAATTTAGAGCCCCACCCTCCCAAGCCCTAAAAAGGGAGAATTAGCCGCGCCTGATTGGCGGGGAAAAACCCAAACCCCCCGCAGCTCACCCAAATTCAGCTTTTTTCTGTTTTTTTAAAAACCTGTATTTTGGGAACTGTCCCGCCTTTGTTTTGTTTGGTTTCCAAACTTTTTTCCAAAGACTAAAATGGGATTTTTGTCGCTCTATTCTGATTGGTCAAAATTTTCTCCATGGGTTTTTTAATTTGGTTTTCTCTTCGCTCCTATTTGATTGGCTGACTAGCCAAGCCCCCGCTAACTTAACCAATCAGCTCTTTTCACTTTTTTAACCCGTTTTGGAAACTGCCCCCTGAATTGTTTTGGGTCTAAATTTCTCCATAGGATAAAAAAGGGGGTCTTTGTCGCTCCTTTTCTGTTTGGGGTTTGAGCAAGCCAAGCACCCCCCGTATTTCACCCAAAACCATTTTTTTTTTTTTTTTTTTTAAAAAAAAAACCAACAATTTTTTTTTTTTTTTTTATTTTTTTTTTTTTTATTTTTTTTTTTTTTTTTTTTTATTTTTTTTCTTTTTTGTATTTTTTTTTTTTTTTTTTTTTTTTTTTATTTTTGGAAAAATTTTTTTGGTCCCCCCCCCCGGGGGGATTCTAAAGGGCCCAATCCCCCCCCATGGGTTTTTAAAAAAAAAAAAATTGTTCCCCTGTTGCCCTATTCTGGTTGGGCCCGGTTTAGGGGGCCGGGCCCAAAATTTTAAATATTTTTCCCCAGAATTTAAATTTAAACGTTTTTTTCCCGGGAAATTTTACAATATCAAATTTTTGAAATTGGGGCCCTTTCCCCAAAATTTTGGGGAAAGTAAAATTTTTTTTTTTAATTTTTTTTTTTAAAATTTTTTATTTCATCTTTTCTGACACTTTTTCCCCCCGCCTTTTAAAAATAAAGGCGTTTTTTTTTTTTTTTTGGGTTATCAAACTCCTGCTCACGGGGGCGGGCGCCAAATTTTCCCTGAAGGGGGGAAACTCGTAATTTTTCCCCCCCAATGTTCCGATCCTGCTTCCCCCTTCCCCCTTTTGCCAGAGGTTTTAGAAAAAAAACCCCCAAAAAAACCCCCGGTCCCCCTTTTTGGTTGAGCTGCCACGCTGTACTGCGCCCCCTTTTTGGGGCCGACTTCGCCAGGGTACACCCCCCGGGGAGTATCCCAGCGGGGGCCGGAAATCTCCCCCCCCCCCGGAACCCTACCCCCCCCCCCCTCCCCCCCATAAAACCACCGCGCCCCCCCAGCCCCCCCCTTCATCGCGGGGGGCCAAGTTTGAAAGTTTTTAACCGCGGGCCCTAACCCCTTGGAACCCCCGCGCCCCGGAAAACCCGGGATTCGGCTGGGGCGCAGAAAACCCGCCAAAAAACAGGGAAAAAAGGGGGGCCCGTTCTTTTTAAAAGGGGTCGCCCATGCCCCAAAAGCTGCAGGGGCCCTTCACTACGCTAAATTTTCACCCACTTAATGTCTAAAAAAACAGAAAAGGAAAGGGGGTTTTAAGGATAACCCCTCTGACTTCCAAAGGGCAATGGGAAAGCTTTAAAAAGGGGACCTAGACCTCTCCGACACACCCTTTTTAGAAAAACCCCTTGGGTTTTCCCCCCTTGAAAAAAAACCAAATTTCGGGATCCTTTTTCCCCCCTTAATTATTCCCCTTGTGTTGTCCCAGTTCCTCTGTTTTTTCCCTTTCCCTAAAAATGTATTGAACCTATCAGCGGGGTTTTACCCAAATTTAAGGATTGTTCACTGCACAAAAAGGGGTAATTTTTCACACAGTGTTTTGCAAAAAAATTTTGCCCCAAAAATTTGGGGAAATTTTTCAATTTTTTTTCCAACCCCCATGTCCTTTTTCCCTTTTTTGGCGGGGGGAAAGTAAATGTCAGTGAGGGGCGTTTTCGGGTTTGTACCACTAGTCAGCCCCAAACTATTTAAGCAAAAAAGAGGGTTTATTCCATCGTAAAATCCGGGCCCTTTGAACCCGCCGAAAAAAAAAAACGCCGCAAAAATTAGTGAGAACAAAACCCTAACACCCAGCTGAATATCTAGAAGGAATAACAGAGGAACAGCACAAACCGAATCGTTTTTTTACACACGGAAAACAAGGATTTACTAACCCCCAAAGGGAAATTTTCCCCTTTTATAATTCTCTTAAAAACCGTACAATAAGGTTTAAATTTGTTAATCTCCAGCAAAAAATCCCCCAAAAAAATCCACTTTTTTTTTTCACATAAAAAATTGCAAAAGATTTTACATCAATTTGCACCAACGTCCACAATATAAACAAAAAAAAAAATTTCCATTCTACAGTGCCTTTGAAAACCCCGGCCTAGAAAATCGTTTTTTAAGCAAATTATAAAGGGAAAAATAAAATTTAATGGGGAACACAATGTTTTTTTTTAAGAATTTGAAAAGTTGGGTTCTTTTTAAAAAAACTGGGTTGCCCCAAACCCCTATAAAAAATTTATAGCAAAAAACCCTTGGGACCCAGTAACTTTAAAAATTAAAAAACTTTTCTCCCCTTTTTTGGTTTCCCCCCCGTTTTTTAAACCCCGAATCCCCTCTGTCTTCTGTTGAAAATTCATCATTCTTTCGGGAATTTGGGGGACCCCCCCTTGCTTTTAAATTAAAATAAAATCATTCGGAAGTGAGCGGGCCTGCCCTGGTGATTTAGGTAAAGGCACGGGGAATTTGCTGTACCCCAATCAACAGCCACAACAATGACTTCCCCATTAAAAAGTGACAAATTGTCAACAGAAGACCGGAGAGACCTGGAGCTTGAACCGTGTGGACCACAAAGATTAGTATAAGTTTTTTGTTTTACTGGGGCCCCAAAAGTTGCTGCTATGATTTTTACAGCAGGTGGACAACCCCTTTAAATGTAACATTCCTGATGTTGTAGGCTTGTGAAATGGTTACATTACTTGTCTACAAAAATATTCCTAAATTGTATTGAATGAAAAAATGCACTCACCTTTGTAGTCACCATTGATCCTGATCCAATGTGAAGCTCTGGCAGTGACTCCAGGCTTTGATTACTTCCAGCCCTTCAAAGCCAATTTGTGGCTTAAGCAATCACGTGCCGTTCCATTGATATCATTGCTCAAGATGTGAATGGCCCATGAGTGGTGATAATGATGGAACATCACATTCTGTGGATATGCTATAAATATCTGGGAAGGTCTATGATGGTGTGTATATCCCAGACAGGTTTCTGCATGCACTATGGTAAATAGGTGGTAAGCGACTTCATGGGAGAGGAAGGTTGCATGGTCCCACCACTGGTAGGTGGCAGTTACATGTCACCAAGGTACTGGCCTTGGTGAGGTTTGAGTCATTGGTTTTGTTGTGTCAGCTGCAATATGTAGTTGGCATTTGTTGAACAGCTTGTGTAGCTGTTTGCAAACAGCTTAGTCGAGGATGGCTCTTACCAGGTGTAATCAAAGTGTTGTGTGGCTGCTCCCCATGATCCAGGCCAGAGTTTAGCTGGTCTTTATAAGTCAATTAGTCAGTTGACTAGGTGTGACTGCTACCCAGGACAAGAGACATTTGACCTGAGAGGCAACAGACTGGAGATATCCATGGTCTCCCAACTAGCCACTGGAGGAATTAAGGTGGTAGTGAGAGAAACTACCACTGTATTGGCCAGTGTTCAGACGAGCAGGGGTTTATTTTGATTTGCTCTCTGACTATGTTTTCATTGTGGATACATGAGTGACAATAAAATACAGAGCAACCGTATTTGGACCATAAATCTGTCTGTGTCTCTTACAAAGTTGGAGAATGTTTTCTAGTGACACATTGGGTTTTAATTAAGTAATACATTTTGGTACATACAACGTATTACAATTTGAAACAATCAGCAGTTTTCAAAGTTCAAAAATGTTGCCATGTAAGACAGTTATACCACACAAAAAAGATTATAACTAGCATCTACCATATATCATAATTTTTGAAATGTCTTTTTTATTTATTTTTTTACATTAGAGGGCTTAGAAATTTAGAGGCGGGGCTATACTAAGTGTGTGTGTTTTAGTTTCAGTGGGCATACTAATAGCAGGGACATCATTGTGTCCATTTACCCCAGGTTCCTACAGTCCCTATGAAAAATTTGGGCCCCCCCAAAAATCAAATCATTTTTTAGTTCTAAATATTGGTGTTTGCAACAGCCATTTCAATTTGATATAACTAATAACTAAATATTCACATTTTGTGTTAGTACAATAAACCTCATTTCAATCTGGAAATATTACTGGTCCATCAGTTATTAGATATATCAAATTGAAATGGCTGTTGCAAACACCCAAATATTTAGAACTAAAAATGATTAAGATTAATAGGGGTGCCCTAACTTTTTCATATGACTGTATACCTTTACCCCCAACTATTTTGTGAGTTACTGAAGAAAGGGATATAATATTCCTTTGAGAAACGCGTCTGGGTCTCAGCTAAGATT
>JAODAL010031952.1:0-47706 GCA_025379985.1 Phyllomedusa bahiana | reverse complement strand
CATCCCCTTTCTGCTAACCCTACGTGTTGGGGCCCGGAGAGACGGATGTCACTGCCCTCGCTAACCCCACGGTAATGGGGCCCCGGAGCAGGGATGCACTGCACCCGGGTAACCCAACTGGATGGGCCCCCAGCAAAATATGTCTCACACCTCTGCTAACCTAGTGTATGGGGCCCCGAGCAAGGATGTCTTTGCCCCTTGAACCCTACTGTGTATGGGGCCCCCGGAGCAGCGGGTTTCACTGCCCTCTGCTAACCCTAGTTGGGGCCCCCCGGAGCGAGGGGGCATCCCCCTCTGCAAACCCCCACGTGTTTTGGGCCCCAGCAGACGGTGTCACTGGCCCTCTCTAACCCTACTGGTATGGGGCCTGGACAGCGGATGTCACGCACCTCTGCAACCCTACTGGGTAGGGGCCTGGAGCAGACGGATGCACCACCTCTGAAACCCATGGTTTGGGCCCCCCGGAGCAATGGATTCATGCACCTCTGCAACCCTACTGTGTAGGGGGCTCCGACAGAGGGGTTTTCACTGCACCTCGCAATTTGGAAACTAATTATCACTTTGAATTTTTGCATTTTCTTCCTTCGGGACGTCCCGTGCAGTGTCCCCTTGGGTTTATCGCTAAAAAAGGGCCCCTGCCTTTCTGCTGCCATGAAGGGGAGGACATGGTCGTTCATTTAGGTCGGGGGTATATGTCACAGAAAATCCACGACCAAAACCCCCCCAGCACCACCCTCTGCCATTGTCTTTTCCCCATAATGCACCTTTCCCCAGATGGTGACGACTTTGCACCCGCCTCCCTTTTGATGGAAATCTTGAGTTGTCAACCAGTCTGCCTTCCTCCTTTGCTGCATCTAGTTCTGTGCTTAGGTGACATGGGGTGGCAGACGGGGTCGCTAACCTTGACCGGTCTGTGGCTCCGGGCCCCATAGACAGCAACCTGCGATGCCCCTGTGTCTCCTACACCTTCCTACATAACAAGAGGAATTTTTTTAGCAATCTGTGCCCCAGTAATTTTCTGTGGGATTGGCCCAGTGGTTAAGTCTTCATAAATGCCCCTTGGGTTCCATGACATTGTCGCCCTTTCCTTGGACCCTTTTTGGGAGGTGCTGACCACTAAAAACCCAGATCACCCCACAAAAACCCTTTTGGAGATGCTCTCACCCAGCCCCATAGACATACAGTGGTACGGAAAGTTTAAACCCCTTTTTTAAATTTTTTTCACTTTTCTTTCATTACGCCTTTTGGCAAATCCAAAAATTCATTTTTTGGCTCATTAATGTACACTCTGCACATCTTGAAAAAAAACCCAGAAATGAGATTTTTTTTGAAAAATTTATTAAACGAAAAAAACGAAATATCACCGGGTCATAAGTATTCAGACCCTTTGCTTGACACTCATATTTAACTCACATGCGTCCTTTTCCTTTGATCCTCCTTGAGGTTTCTACCCTTCATTGGGTCCACTGGTTTAATTAAAACTGACAAACTTTATTAGGAAAAAAAAACCCCAAACCCCTGTTAAAAGCCCCCCCCCCCCCCCCCCAAAACTCCAGTGCATATCAAGCACTTTGAAATAAATGAGGTTTAGGGAACTGCCCAAGGACTCAGAGACAGAATTGGGGAAAAGGCGCAATCGGGCCAAGGGTTTTTACAAGAGAATTTCGCAGCCCTAAAGGGTTCCAAAAGGCACAGTGGCCTCCATAACCCTAAAAGGGAAAGAAGTTTGGGACGACCACAACTCTTCCCGACCCCCGTCCACCAAACAAGCAATGGGGGAGAAGAGCCTTGGTAAGAGGGGAAAGAAGAAGCCAAGATCCCTGTGACTGGCTCCCGACGGGGGACCTTGTACCATTGATTCCAGTTTTTCCTTCCCCCCCAGTGTGTGTCGCTTACGCTGCGGTGCCCAATTTAATTTGGCGGCCCCCCCGCATATAAAGGGTTTTGGCTCCACGTTTACCTTAGGACTCTGTTCTGGAAGTTTTATCATTCCCTTTTTTAAATGAAGCAAAAAAACAAATTAGGATAAAGGGAAAAAAAATTATTCATTTTATGACGACGAACTGTGATTTAAATTTTACTTAACAGTCATCTATTATTTTTTGAGCTCCTAACATTTTCCATTTTAAAAATGCAGATTTAAGAAGAAAGAACTTTACTGGATTTTTGTTCTTCACTTTTTTCTTTGCAACTGGACTAAGAAAGTGACTCCGATCACCCTGAAAAGGAGGTTGGCTGATCAGATAAACACCCGGGCAAATTGGGGGGCGTATCCCAAATCCCTGCTGTCCCGGGTTTAGGAAGGAGAGTCCAGAAGTCTTGTAACTCTTTTTTTGGGCCTGGTTACCACACAGATCCTGACTTGCAGTCTCTAGAAGAGGGGAAATTTCTACCCGTACCAGTCCTACACCGTGCCTCTACCCTTCCCTCACTACACGATGCCTCACCCTGACCAGCACTCACTATACCTCACCTGTACCATCACTAACCGAGCCTCTACCCCACCAGTCCCCACACAATCCTCATCCTGCACCAGCCCACCGATCCCTACCCCGTACCAGTCACTCACTATGCCTCTACCCTTATCATCACTACACCGATCCTTACCCTGACCATCACTACACCCAGCCTCACCCTGTACCAGTCACTACACCCTACCCTACCCGTTTCCATACTACACTATGCCTCTACCCTTTAGCATCACTACACCCATCCCCCTACCCCTTTCCATTTACTACCCGACCTCTACCTGTACCAGTCACTACACTGATCCTCTACCTGACCGCCTACCCGAAACCTCTACCCTGTACCAGTCACTAACCGATGCCCCACCCTGTACCGTCCTACAACCGATACCCTACCCTGTACCATTTCCAAAACTGATGCCTCTACCCTGTAGCATCACTCAGATGCCTCTTTCCCCGTACCCAGTCACTACACCCATGCCCCTTCCCTGTACCTCATACACTGATGCCTCTTCCCGTACATCATACAATGATGCCCCTACCCTGTACCCGCACTACACCGTTCTCTACCCTGTACCGTCACTACATGATGCCTCTACCCCCGGACCTTCACCCACTGATCCCTCTACCCTGTACCGTCACTAATGATCCCTCTACCCCCGTACACTACACTGATGCCTTACCCTGACTTCACTACACGAGCCCTACCCTGTACCATCACTACACCGATGCCTTACCCTGTACCAGTCATACAAAACCAGATCTACCCTGTACCAGTCACTACACCGATGCCTCTACCCTGTAACAGTTTACTATACTGAGCCTCACCCCCTACCAGTCACACACCGATACCTCTTAAAACCCGTACCAGTCCTACACCGTACCTTTACCCGTACCCGCCCTACACCGATACCCCTTTCCCTGCACCATCACTACACCGATGCCTCTACCCCGTAATCCCACACCGTGCCTCTTTACCCTGTAACAGTCACCACCGATGCCCCTACCCCGTAAAGTCAAATATAGAGCCTCTACCCTGTACCCGTAACATGATGCCTCTACCCTGTACCCTCACTAACATCCTCTACCCTTTTTAATCACTACCCGAGCCCTCTACCCCCTTTAAAAGCACTACCCTGCCTCTTCCCTGTACCCTCACCAAACCGATGCCTCCCCCCCTGTACCAGTCAACACCGATGCCTTACCCCGTACCAGTCACATACATGCCTCTCCCCAGTCCTTTTCTGATGCCTCTACCCGTACCAGTCACTACATCGACGCCTCACCCTAATAGTTGGGGGGTTTTGTTTTCTGTTGGGAAGGCTGCATAACACAATATTGGGGGAAAGGCTCCCCTTTTGCACAATTACTGGGGTGGGGGACCCGGAAAAACCCCTGGGGATTGTTCTGCACGGTGCCTATACTCCAAGGGTCTATTTTGGGACCAGAAAATTCTCCCCTACACGCACCAGTGGATGGAATTTAGGACTGGGTCATGTTTTTTTGTAATTGCTTCTGTTTTTTTTATAAAAAGTTCCCCATTTAGACTTTCATGGACCCCAATGCAATTGATGTTTTATTGGTATTATAGGCTTACCTCTGGGCTATCTCTCTACTCTTTAGTCTATATGCCCGCTCCAGTGCATTTGAATTTTTTTTTACTTTGTTAGTGGCATTCTAGCCTGTCGAGTTTAGTGTTTCCTGTTTTGGGGCGCCCTTATTTGGTGGCTAATCCAATTTTTTTTGTTAGGTACCCATAGTTTTTTTTTGTTTAGGAGATTTTTTGTATGGTTTTGTTTGTTAGGGAATGTTATCTTATCTTCTTAACTGCTCCCCTTATAATAAAAAGTTATGTTTTTATCTTGTCCCAAGATACTATAACATTTTTGTGGTTTTTTTGGGTATGGTATGAATAGCATTCTGAATCTGGGATTGTCCCATTGGATTTGGGTTGGTTGACTGGGCATGCATGATAGGCAACTTGAATCCTGGTAATTGTCCCCCATTGGATTTGGGGGTTGGTTGGGGAGGCATACAGTGAATAGGAACCTTGAAATCTTGGACTATCCCATTGGATTTGGGGTGGTTGGGGAGTGGATGCATGATAGGTCCTTGAATCTGATGACTATGCCCATTGGATTTGTGGTGGGTGGGAGGCATGCATGTAGGCCTGAAAATCTGAACATTATCCCATTGGATTTGGGTGGGTGGAGCATGCATGATAGGCCCTTGAATCTGGGACTATCCCATGTGGATTACGGGTGTGTTGGGGAGGCAAATGCATGATAGACCTTGAATCTGGACAATCCATTGGATTCTGAGTGGTTGGGGGGCATGCATGATAGATTTTGAATCTGGGACGATCCCGTTGGATTCGGGGTGGTTGGGAGGCATGCATGATAGTCCCCATTCAATCTGGGACATCCCATTGGGATTCGGGTGCTGTAGGCTGCATAATAGGGCCTTGAAATCTGGGACTTAATCCCATTGGATTCGCGGTGGTTGGTGGGCAATGCATGATAGGCATTGAATCTTGGGACTATCCCAATGGATTCGTGGGGTTGGGAGGCAAGCATAATAGGCCTTGAATCTGGGACTATCCCATTGGATTCGGGGTGGTTGGGGGGCATGCATGATAGGCCTTGAATCTGGGGCGACTATCCCATTGGAATACGGTGCTGTTGATCCAAGCATGCAATGATAGGGCCCTAGAATCTGGGACTATCCCATTGGACTTCGGGGTGGGGTTGGAGGGCATGCATAATAAGCCTTGAAATCTGGGATATCCCATTGGATTCGGGGTGGTTGGGAGGCATGCATTGTAGGCCTTGAATCTGGACTATCCATTGGATTCGGGGTGGTTTGGGAGGCTGCATGATAACCTGAATTCTGGGATGTGTCCCATTGGATTTGGGATGGTTGGTTGTCATTCATGATAGCCTTGAACCTAGGACTTAACCCATGGATTCGGGGGTGGATGGGAGACAGTGGCATGATATCCTTGAATCTGGGACTATCCCTCATTTGATTCGGTCGGTGGTTGGTAGGCATGCATGATAGTCCTTGAATCTGGGACATATCGCATTGGATTTGGGTTGGTTGATAAGCCATGACATGATAATAGCCTTGAATAGGGACTATCCCATTGGATTCGGGGTGTTGAAAGCATGCATGAATCACAGACCTTGCGAAATCCGACTGTGGAATCATCATCCCAGCGCGGATAGTTGTGATACAAACGGGGTCAGCGTTGCGATCGCAATCTCTTTAGGGGACTAACCCATTGGCGGATTCGGGGTGCGGTCTTGGGAATTAAGACCTATGCATCATGTATATCCTTCCGAAAATCTCGGGAATGAGTTGTCCCATTGGATTAGGGGCATGTTAGTGAGGCATTGCATGATAAAGCCTTGAATCTGGGATTTGTCACCATTGGATCTCGGTTGGCATGGGGAGGCCATGCAGTGATAGCCCCTTGAATCTGGGACTATCCATTGGATTTGGGTTGGGTGGGAGCCATGCATGATAGGAGCACCTTGATCTGGGAACTGTCCCATTGGGTATTTCGGGGGGTGGGATGGGAGGCATGGCATGATAGGTGGCGGCTGACGTTACAGATTAGGCAGATTTTGGGCCCCAAACACATCACTAGCTGAGCAGAAAAAAAATTCCAATATTCTGGGACTATCTATGCTAGGGAATGAAAAAACACCAGTACAATAAGGTGGCCACAAAGAGGAGAAAGTCGCTTTCTTCTACCTGTATTTTGAGTGGGGACATCCACATGCCGAACCAGGCAGTGCCGCCTCATCCACGAGTGCGGTGAGGGGGTTTGCCGCGGCTACATGTGATGTGTTACATTGCGCGAATTGTTGTCATCTCCTGGAGTTTTTGTTACATTTTGTAAGTCCCATTGGTTTCCGTAGTGAATGAAAATATTTCGCAGCACTTCTCATTTGTGGACTCCCTTTTATCGGGTGTCCTTTGAGCAGTGATTTTCCGGCGGTCTTTATGCATAGTTTGGGGCCGTAACTCTTCTATCCGCGCCGATCGCTTTCCAGCCAGTAATGACTCTTCCTCGCGTGCCCTTGAGGAAATTTGCATATTCCTCGCTTTAATAACATTAATTGCGTCATATTTTTTTATTGATTTTTTTCCTGTTTTTACTGGCGGCCGTTTCACGGAGATTAATACTATTGTGTAAAATTCCTATATGTCTAATGGAGGCTGCCACTGAATTTAATCAAGGAGCTAAACACCGCTTCCTTCCATCACGGACTTTGGTGTCTATCTCATATCTTTTTCTTATAAGATTCCCTTCTTTCATGAGAATATTATGGCTTAAAACTTTTTGTAATAAAACTTTTTGAATAGCCTTGTGTTAGTCTTTCAACCCTTGACAGAGACAATTCTAAGGAGCCCTCTATCCTATAATTTCTTGTCAAGGGATCAGGACTTTGCTGCAGGGAACTCCCAGATCGCTACCCCCACCATGGTCACTCGTGGTGACAGTTATGCAAGCATGGTGCCAAGGGAACAGGCAGAGACATGGTCAGGTCAGTAGCAGAAGGTCAGGGCAGGTAAGGTACTTTCGTCCTGACACATTGGTTGAAGGTCAGGACAGGAAGCAGACAAGCACAAAGGACAGTATGCGTCCTAGGGAAGAGACTACAGCATGAAGGAGAGGGAGCCGATAGATGCTGCACTGCGCATAGTGGCCCAGAGGTTAACCTGAATACAAGATATACCCAAACCTTATACTTAAGAAAAGGGCTAGAGCCTGCCATCTATAAGGGTATTAATAGACAGGCCGAAGGTCAGGACAGGCTGCAGACAATCACAAAGGTCAGTAAAGAAGAGCTTGAGGCACACTTTAGTAGCAACATGAGGGAGTTGGGTCCAGTGATTATACAGGAGACCTGATGCACCACACAGCAAAGGTAAACTTGAATGCAAAATATGCATGGAATCAAAATATACATGGAATCCAAAAGTGCATAGAAGATTCAGTTGATACAGTCACACCATTTGTCATCAACTGGTTAGTCCAAGGTGTCATCATACAGGTAGTCCATGTGTCATCATACAGGTAGTCCATGTGTCATCATACAGGTAGTCCATGTGTCATCATACAGGTAGTCCATGTGCCATCATACAGGTAGTCCATGTGTCATCATACAGGTAGTCCATGTCCCATCATACAGGTAGTCCATGTGTTATATTCCCCACCCCATACAGTTATTCCCATCTAAGTATCAATACATTGGATCATAGGAATACAACAATGGTATAGTTCACAATTCATGTCTCTTAAGTCTCTCAATTCCAATTAAACATGTAAATGTTCCATGTATGCTTATATCGCAGCTCATACAAGGATATGAATAACTAATCAATTGATATCCATCACCAATGTATGATTAAGATAAATTGCAATACATAACATGCGATAAAAGAATACCCCATGAGTTATCAATCAAACTACAAGGGTACTCTATCTAAACCAATGTGTGACACATTCTCCACAATTCACAGAACTTAAGGTGAGATAAGTAATTTACCATAAAGGATACTTGTCTTTCATTTTTAAAGTACCAGATTCGTAGTTAATGTATTACAATACAGTAGATTGATCTATCCAACTGTTAATCATCAACATAGAATAGAAATTCCACATAATTAATGAGTTGTATTAAATTTATAACCGACTGAGGAAATTCAATTCATAAAACAGGAGTAAAGGCCAATTGCGTGAGACTTTCATGGTATGTCTCAATTCTGTAAACCAATTATTATCACATACTCACTGCGATTTTGAGTAGTCCATGTGCCATCCCATACAGGTAGTAACACATGGCATCATACAGGTAGCCCATGTGTCCATCATACAGGATAGTCATGTGTCATCATATAGGTTTCCAGTCCTCATCATATAGGTAGTCCATGTCCTCATCATAAATAGGTATCCATGTGTCATCATACAGGTAGCCCATGTGCCATCATACAGGTATTCCATGTGTTATATCATACAGGTAGCCCATGTGCCATCATACAGGTATTCCATGTGTTATATCATACAGGTAGTCCATGTGCCATCATACAGGTAGTCCATGTGCCATCATACAGGTAGTCCATGTGCCATCATACAGGTAGTCCATGTGCCATCATACAGGTAGTCCATGTGTCATCATACAGGTAATCCATGTCTCATCATACAGGTAGTCCATGTGTCATCATACAGGTAATCCATGTCTCATCATACAGGTAATCCATGTCCCATCATACAGGTAATCCATGTGCCATCATACAGGTAATCCATGTGTCATCATACAGGTAGTCCATGTCCCATCATACAGGTAGTCCATGTCCCATCATACAGGTAATCCATGTGCCATCATACAGGTAGCCCATGTGCCATCATACAGGTAGTCCATTCCCATCATACAGTTAGTCCAAGAGCAATCAAACAGGTTAGTCCATGTCCCATCAAACAGGTAATCGATGTGACATCATACAGGTAGCCCATGTGCCATCATACAGGTAGCCCATGTGTCATCATACAGGTAGTCCATGTGTCATCATACAGGTAATCCATGTGTCATCATACAGGTAGTCCATGTGTCATCATACAGGTAGCCCATGTGCCATCATACAGGTAGTCCATGTGGTCTCGTACAAGGGTAAATGACATGTCCAACCATAACAGGTAGCCCATGTGTTCTAGCATACAGGTAGTCCATGTGCCATCATACAGTAGTCCCATGTATCATCCATTACAGGGTAGCCATCCATGTGTCATCATACAGGTAGTCCGTGTGTCATCATACAGGTAGTCCATGTGCCATCATACAGGTAGTCCATGTCCCATCATACAGGTAGTCCATGTGTCATCATACAGGTAGTCCGTGTGTCATCATACAGGTAGTCCATGTGTCATCATACAGGTAGCCCATGTGTTAACATACAGGTAATACATGTCCCATCATACAGGTAGTCCATGTGTCATCATACAGGTAGTCCGTGTGTCATCATACAGGTAGTCCATGTGTCATCATACAGGTAGCCCATGTGTTAACATACAGGTAATACATGTCCCATCATACAGGTAGTCCATGTGTCATCATACAGGTAGTCCGCGTGTCATCATACAGGTAGTCCATGTGCCAACATACAGGTAGTCCATGTGTCATCATACAGGTAATCCATGTGTCATCATACAGGTAATCCATGTGTCATCATACAGGTAGCCCATGTGTCATCATACAGGCAAAACATGTCCAACCATACAGGTAGCCCATGTGTCATCATACAGGTAGTCCATGTGCCATCATACAGGTAGTCCATGTATCATCATACAGGTAGCCCATGTGTCATCATACAGGTAGTCCGTGTGTCATCATACAGGTAGTCCGTGTGTCATCATACAGGTAGTCCCTGTTTCATCATCAGGTAGCCCATGTGTTAACATACAGGTATACATGGTCCCATCTATACAGGGTAGCCATGTGTCATCTATACTGGTAGTCCGCGTGATCCACATACAGGTAGTCCATTTGTCATCAAACTGGTAGTCCATGTCCCATCATAACATGTAGTCCATGTGCCAATATACAGGTATCTCCAGTGTCCATCATACAGGTAATCTGTGTGTCATCATACAGGTAATCCATGTGTCATCATACAGGTAGTCCATGTGTCATCATACAGGTAGTCCATGTGTCATCATACAGGTAATCCGTGTGTCATCATACAGGTAGTCTATGTGCCATCATACAGGTAGTCCATGTGCCATCATACAGGTAGCCCATGTGTCATCATACAGGTAGTCCATGTGCCAACATACAGGTAATCCGTGTGTCATCATACAGGTAGTCCATGTGCCATCATACAGGTAATCCGTGTGTCATCATACAGGTAGTCCATGTGCCATCATACAGGTAGTCCTTGTGCCATCATACAGGTAATCCGTGTGTCATCATACAGGTAGTCCATGTATCATCATACAGGTAGTCCATGTGTCATCATACAGGTAGTCCATGTGTCATCATACAGGTAGTCCATGTATCATCATACAGGTAGTCCATGTATCATCATACAGGTAGTCCATGTGTCATCATACAGGTAGTCCATGTGCCATCATACAGGTAATCCGTGTGTCATCATACAGCTAGTCCATGTGTCATCATACAGGAAGCCCATGACTCAATCATACAAGGGGGTGTAAAAGCCCTTGTCATCATACAGGTATTCCATGTGCCATCATACAGGTAGTCCATGTATCATCATACAGGTAATCCATGTGTCATCATATAGGTAGTACATGTGTCATCATACAGGTAGTACATGTCCCATCATACAGGTAATCCATGTGACAACATACAGGTAATCCATGTGCCAACATATAGATAGTCCATGTGACACCATACAGGTAGTACATGTGTCATCATACATGTAGTCCATGTGTCATCATACAGGTAGTCCATGTGCCAACATATAGATAGTCCATGTGTCATCATACAGGTAATCCATGTGTCACCATACAGGTAGTCCATGTCCCATCATACAGGTAGTCCATGTTCACCATCTATGGGTATTCCATGTGCCATCATACAGGTAGTCCATGTGCCAGCATACAGGTAGTCCATGTGTCACCATACAGGTAGTCCATGTGTCGAATATACAAGTGTCCATGCGTCCATCATAAGTAGTCCATGCTATCATCATACAGGTAATCTCCATGTGTTCAACATATAGGTAGTAAATGTGTCACTTGCATACGGTAATCCATGTGCCATCATACAGGTAGTCCATGTGTCATCATACAAGTAGTCCATGCGTCATCATACAGGTAGTCCATGTATCATCATACAGGTAATCCATGTGTCATCATATAGGTAGTACATGTGTCATCATACAGGTAGTACATGTGTCATCATACAGGTAGCCCATGTGCCATCATACAGGTAGTCCATGTGTCATCATACAGGTAGTCCATGTGTCATCATACAGGTAGTCCATGTCTCATCATACAGGTAGTCCATGTCCCATCATACAGGTAGTCCATGTCCCATCATACAGGTAGTCCATGTGTCATCATACAGGTAGTCCATGTGTCATCATACAGGTAGTCCGTGTGCCAACATACAGGTAATCCGTGTGTCATCATACAGGTAGTCCATGTGCCATCATACAGGTAATCCGTGTGTCATCATACAGGTAGTCCATGTGCCATCATACAGGTAATCCATGTATCATCATACAGGTAATCCGTGTGTCATCATACAGGTAGTCCATGTATCATCATACAGGTAGTCCATGTGTCATCATACAGGTAGTCCATGTGTCATCATACAGGTAGACCATGTATAATCATACAGGTAGACCATGATCACAAACAGGTAGTCCCATGTAAAAAATAAAATACATCATACAGGTAGTCCATGTGCCATCATACAGGTAGTCCATGTGCCATCATACAGGTAATCCGTGTGTCATCATACAGGTAGCCCATGTATCATCATACAGGTAGCCCATGTCTCATCATACAGGTAGCCCATGTGTCATCATACAGGTATTCCATGTGCCATCATACAGGTAATCCATGTGTCATCATACAGGTAATCCATGTGTCATCATATAGGTAGTACATGTGTCATCATACAGGTAGTACATGTCCCATCATACAGGTAATCCATGTGCCAACATACAGGTAATCCATGTGCCAACATATAGATAGTCCATTTGCCACCATACAGGTAGTACATGTGTCATCATACAAGTAGTCCATGTGTCATCATACAGGTAGTCCATGTGCCAACATATAGATAGTCCATGTGTCATCATACAGGTAATCCATGTGTCACCATACAGGTAGTCCATGTGCCACCATACAGGTAGTCCATGTGTCACCATACAGGTATTCCATGTGCCATCATACAGGTAGTCCATGTGCCAGCATACAGGTAGTCCATGTGTCACCATACAGGTAGTCCATGTGTCATCATACAAGTAGTCCATGAGTCATCATACAGGTAGTACGTGTTTCATCATACAGGTAATCCATGTGTCATCATATAGGTAGTACATGTGTCATCATACAGGTAATCCATGTGCCATCATACAGGTAGTCCATGTGACATCATACAAGTAGTCATGCGTCCATCCAATACAGGTTAGTCCATTTATCATCAATACAGGTAAGCCCTTGATGTTCCATCATATAGGACGTACATGTGTCCATCAATACAGGTAGTACATGTACCATCATACAGGTAATCCATGTGTCATCATACAGGTAATCCATGTGTCATCATACAGGTAGTCCATGTGCCAACATATAGATAGTCCATTTGCCACCATACAGGTAGTACGTGTCATCATACAGGTATTCCATGTGTCATCATACAGGTATTCCATGTGTCATCATACAGGTAGTCCATGTGCCATCATACAGGTAGCCCATGTCCCATCATACAGGTAGTCCATGTGCCATCAACAGGTACCAAGCCCATCAACAGGTAGCCCATGTGCCATCAAACAGAGTACAATTGTCATCATAACATGTCTTCCATGTGCCATCCATACAGGTAGTCCAGTGCCCAGTCAACAGGTAGTCCCAGTCCAACAGTTAGATAGGGGCCATTTGCCACCATACAGGTAGTACGTGTCATCGATGAGCAGGTATTCCGATGTGTTCATCGGGATACAGGTATTCCATGTGGTCCATCCTACAGGAATCCATGTGCCATCGATACATTAGCTCCATGTCCCAGCAATACAAAAATTCGCATGTGCCCATCTACAGGTAGCCCATGTGCCATCATACAGGTAGCCCATGTCCCATCATACAGGTAGTCCATGTGCCAACATACAGGTAGTACATGTGAGCAACAACATGTAATCCATGTGTCACAACAGGTCTTCCATGTGCCCTCATACAGGTAGTCCATGTGCCATCATACAGGTAGCCCATGTCCCATCATACAGGTAGCCCATGTGCCATCATACAGGTAGTACATGTGTCATCATACAGGTAGTCCATGTGTCACCATATAGGTAGTCCATGTGTCATCATACAGTTATTCCATGTGTCATCATGCAGGTAGCCCATGTGTCATCATACATCGTGACCATGTCTCATCCCTACAGGTAGTCCATTTTCACCCATACAGGTAGCCCATGTGCCATCATACAGGTAGCCCATGTCTCATCATACAGGTAGTCCATGTGCCACCATACAGGTAGTCCATGTGTCACCATACAGGTAGTCCATGTGCCATCATACAGGTAGTCCATGTGCCATCATACAGGTAGTCCATGTAATCACGATACAGTACCCATGTGTCCATCATACAGGTATCCATGTTCCATCATACAGGTATTCCTTGTGTAATCATACATGTACTCCTTGTGCCATCATACAGCTAGTCCATGTGTCATCATACAGGTAATCCATGTGCCATCATACAGGTAGTCCATGTCAAATCATACAGGTAGCCCATGTGTCATCATACAGCTAAACCATGTGAAATCATAAAGGTAGCCCATGTGTCATCATACAGGTAGTTGCATGTTGTCATCAATACATGTAGTCATGTGTTACATCATGACGGTATCCATGTATTAATCAACCGGTATGTCCAATGTGCACATTCAGTACGAGTTAGTCCCTGTGCCAACATACACACATATATATTCAAGTACCATGTGATCCATCTACAGGAGCGGTCTCTAGCGTGATCTCATACAGGTGGTCACGTTCATCATTCAGGTATCTGTGTCTACATTACGTAGTCCCACACAGTCATCATACTGTGTGTCCCACGTGTCATTATGTTACAGGGTAGTCCATGTGCCACCAGTACAGGTAGAGAGAATATATAACAGGTGTCCTGCTGGGGGGGGGGGGGGGTGGGGGTACTGTAGTCCTGGTGCCACCATACAGGTAGTCCATGTGTCATCATCAGTAGTCCCATGTGCCTCCTATACAGGTATAATGTGTTCATCAATACAGGTAGTCCCATATGTCATCCATACAGTACGCACATGTCGACAAACAGGTAGTCCATGTGTCTTCATACAGTAGCCCATGTGTCTTCATACAGTGAGCGTGCGCCATGTGTCAATCATACACGTGTCTGCGAGCGCGCGTGTGAGTGACACACAATACAAATAACATTGGTGGGGCCTTCATACAGTGAGCGTCCTATGGCATCATACAAGTAGTCCAATGTGCCATCATTCGGTGTCCATGTGCGCGGGGATCTTTACAGGTAGTCCATGTGTCCATCATTAACAGGTAGTCCATGTGCCCTCACAACAGGAGCGGAGCGCGCGAAGTGTCATCACATCTCTCTGTTAGTCCCTGTGCCATCATACAGTGTAATCCGTATAGCGCGACCACAACAGTGTAGAGTCCATGTCCCATCATACAGGTAGCCCACGTGTCCTTCATACAGTAGTCCATGTCCCCATCATACAGGTAGTCCATGTGTCATCATACAGGTAATCCGTATACCACCATACAGGGAGTCCTTGTGCCACCATCAGCCACCATTCAATGAGTACAGAATATATTCGCGGAGGGGAGCGGGGGGGGGAGGGTGGAGGGGGGCTGCCAGGCACGCCCCAGCCGATCTCCCTGTTGGTGCGCTAGAGCGATGGGTACTCAGCGTCTGATGATCTGTAGAAAGGATGGGTATGTTTTTGGGGTAAGTGTGTTTTCTTTGTTCCTCTCAGCGAGTGTGGGCAAACTATATTGCGTGTGTAAACAGCAATAACTAGGTCAGACGAGAGTGAGCGACAGCTCCGTCTGCAGGAATACAATGTGAGCAATTACAACACACCAATTCCGATGAAGAAGAGATGCGCGATGCGAGCGCATATCTCTATCAGCAACAATAAAATCTTGCATCTCTCACTGCAGAGACGGGAGCCGTCCTAATACTGTCTTAGTATTGTCTCATCAAGGAAACTATAATTCTCCGACTGATATTGCTATTAACACAGACATTAGCATAAGCAGCATCTGCTCCACATGTGACTCCGAAGGTGTTTTATACCGTAAATCACTGGGAAAATATGTGTGAGGACAAATTACCCATCTCAATTTACAATACAATATGTGCTGCTGCATAAACTTATCTTCTGCTTTGCTCCAAATTGTCAGTTTCTATTTCATCTATCTGACAGCTTTTCTGATAACAGAGAGAGAAAAAAAAATAATTAACCATTGCATTATTCCCAGCTGGAGGCAAACAAGAAGAAACCCATCCAAACATTCATCTCCAATCATTTACACATCCTGCTATTATTATCATACAGAAACTGATTCACTAATGCAGAGCTCCGAACCGCCGACATAGTCACAGAGAGCAATGATGAAATTCTGCTTAACTGCAGCCACCACCAGGGGGCGCTTAGGAGTTTAATGCATACAGAATATTATATTTAAACACTATAAGGTAAGCTCCTCAACCGCTTGTAACACAGGACTCTATTGATAGTGGAAGGGTTTGTCTAGTTCATAAAAAATTCTAATGTGCTTCTTGTGAACAATAAAATAAAAATACCTATAGTCACCTTCTACTTCTTTTCTGTTCCAGCACTGGCTCTCCCCTGATCTTCTGTTAACTTTCTTTTACTTAAAAGGACTTCACTGCTATTATAATTCAGTCCCCTATATACAAGGATATAACTACTATAATACTGCCCCTAAGAACAAGAATATAACTACTATAATATTGCCCCTATGTACAAGAATATAACTACTATGATACTGCCCCTAAGTACAAGAATATAACTAGTATAATACTGCCCCCTCTGTACAAGAATATAACTACTATAATACTGCCCTCTTTGTACAAGAATATAACTACTATATACTGCCCCCTATGTACAAGAATATAACTACTATAATACTCCCCCCTGATGTACAAGGATATAAAGTACTATAATACTGCTCCTATGTACAAGATATAACTACTATAATTACTGTCTCCCGTATGTTACAGAATATAACTACTATAATTACTGATCCTATGTACAAGAAATTTAACTACTATAATACTGCCCCTATGTAAAAGAATATAATACTATAATACTGATCCTATGTACAAGAATATAACTACGTATAATACTGCCCATTATGTACAAGAATTAAAACTACCTATAATAACTGCTCCCTATGTACAAGAATATATACTACTATAATACTGCTCCTTATGACAAGAATATAAACATACTATAATACTGCTCTATGTCAAGAATATAGCTACGTAATATACTGCCCCCTATGTACAAGAATATAACTACTATAATACGCCCCCTATGTACAAGAATATAATACTATAATACACTGCTCTATGTACAAGGAATTAGTAATACTTAGATACTGTCCCCTATTGAACAAGAATATAACTATTTTAATACTGCCCCCTTTGTACAAGAATATAACTACTATGTTACTGCCCCTGATGTAACAAGATAATAACTACTATAATACTGCCTCCTATGTACAAGAATATAACTACTGTAATACTGCTCCTATGTACAAGAATATACACTCACCGGCCACTTTATTAGGTACACCATGCTAGTAACGGGTTGGACCCCCTGGATTGAGATCTGGTGACTGTGGAGGCCATTTGATTTAAAAACAAGGAACTACATTGTCATGTTAAAGAAACCAGGTCTGAGATGATTCCAGCTTTATGACATGGCGCTATTATCCTGCTGAAAATTAACCATCAGATGTTGGGTACATTGTGGTAATAAAGGGCCTAGTATGGACATGGTCAGCAACAGTACTCAGGTAGCTGTGGCGTTGCAACGATGCTCAATTATGTACCAAGGGGGCCCAAAGGGGAGTGCCAAGAAAATTATTCCCCACACCTTGACACCACACCACCAGCCTGAAACCGTTGAGACAAGGCAGGATGGATCATGCTTTCATGTTGTTGACGCCAAATTATGAAAACTACCATCCGAAAGTGTGCGCAAGCAGAAAATCGAGACTCATCAGACGACGGCAACCGTTTTTCCAAATCTTCTACTGTCCATAATTTCGATGTGCTTGGGCAAATTGGAGCCTCCAGTTCATGTTTTAGCTGAAAGGAGTGGCCACCGGTGTGGTCATTCTGATGCATGTAGCCCTATATGACTCAAAGTTCGCCGTACTGTGCGTTCAGAGTTGCCTCTTCTGCTCTACCTTGGTTGTAACGGGTGGCTATTTGGTCCACTGTGGACTTTCTATCAGCTCGAACCAGTCTGCCCATTTTTCCTTTGACCCTTGCTTTCAAAAAGGGGCATTCCCCACAGGACTCCGCTCACTGGATTTTTTTTTCTTTTTCGGACCATTCTTTTTTGAAAACCCCTAGAGAGGGTTTTGTGCGTAAAAACCCGGGGAGATCAGCAGTTTCTGAAATACTAAACCCAGCCCTTCTGGCCCCAAAAACCCAAAGCCCCGTTCAAAGGCATTTCAAATAAACCTTCTTCTCCCATACTGATCCCTCGGTTTGAACTGGGGGAGTTTGGGTCTTGACCATTTTCTACATGCCAAAAAATGCTTTGAGGTTTCCCGCCATTTTATTGGTTTTATTAGAAATTAAGTTTAAAACGACAGTTGGACAGGTGTACCAAATTTAAAGTGGGGGTGATGTAACAAATATAATACTCCCCCTATGAACAAGAATTGACTACTAAAAAGCCCCCTATTTTAAAAGGGGAAATAACTACTATAATATTTCCCCCTATGTACAAGAATATAACTACTATAATACTGCCTCCTATGTAAAAGGATATAACAACTATAATACTGCCCCTTATGTACAAGAATTTAACTATTTTAAAACTGCCCCCAAAAGTACAAGAATATAACTATAAAATAAGCCCCCTATGTACAAAATATAACTACTATAATAAGCTCCTATGTACAAAAAAATAACTTTTTTAATACTGTGGCCCAATGTACAAAAATTTAACTACAAAAATTACTGCCCATATGTAAAAGAATATAATATATAACACTGCCCCCTATGTACAAAAATTTAAAAACTATATAAAAATTGCCCCTAGTATGAGAATATAACTACTATAATACTGCCCCTAGGGGTACAAGAATATAACTACAATAATACGGGCCCCAAAAATGTACAAAAAAATTAAATTTACTATAATATGCTCCTATGTACAAGAATAAATTTTAACTAAAATACTGCCTCCTATGTACAAGAAAATAACACTTTTAATACTATGCCTATGTACAAAGAATAAAAACTACTAAATACTCCCCCTATGAAAAGGGAATATAACTACTATAATACTCCCCCCTATGAAACAAGAAAAAAAAACTATTAATTTTACTGCCCCCTATTACAAAAATAAAACAACATAATACTCCCCCCTTTTGAAAAAAAGAATATAACACAAATAAAAACTGCCCCCTAGGTACAAAAAAAAAATACTATAATACGGGCCCCCTATGTAAAAAGAATATATTATTTATAATACTCCCCCCCTATGAACAAGAAATATCTACTATAAATTGCTCCATGTACAAAAATTTAAAACTACTTTAAAAAGCCTCCTATGTAAAAAGGGAATTTTAAAACTAATAGAATATTTCTCCTATGTACATGATTATAACTACTATTTTTACGCCCCTAGTACAAAAAATAATTACTTTTAAACTCCCTCCTATGTACAAAAATATAACTACTAAAAATTTTCCCCCCAAAGTACAAGAAAAATAACAAATATAATATCCCCCTTATGTCCCAAGAATATAACTACTAAAATTTCGTCCTTTTGTACAAAAAATTTATAACTACTATTTTAATGCCCCCCCTAAGAGAGGACGTTTTTTTTTTGAGCTCCTGATGTCGGGGAGAAAGCCCAGGCGGGGGGGCCAAAGTGGCGGGGGGAATTTCCCCCAAGAAAGGGCCCCGGGCCTCACGGCCAAAAACTGGGAATTCCCCCCCAGGCCCCAAAATCCAGGGATAAAAATTTCCCAACGTTACAGAAGAGGGTTGGTGCAGTGAAGAGAGCCCCAGGGAAAAGTGATGGAAAATTGGGGGAGCAGCAAAAAGCATCAGAAATGGAAAGTTTGGAGCAAGAACCCCAGCATGCACCCGGTAAAGCAGCCCCCAGTGCGGGAGCAGGTGTTCAAGCACCAAAGCCCCCGAGCGGGACCCCCGAAAAACCTCTCTGGGGGGAAAACAAATGATCCGCAGAATCGGGCGGGCAGCAGGAAATGGCTCTGAACGAACGCAAATCGGGAACAGAAAAACATGTGGGCAGAAAGTGGAGGAGCCCAAGGGCAGCCAAGCTAAAAGGGGGCCAGAAAACACCACAAAAAAAAGGGGAAACCCCCGGGGACCCGGCCCCCAATCCAGGGAGTGTAAACCCCCCAGCAAAAGCAGCAGAGCCAGCAGCCCCAAAGCCCCCCAGTAATGGGGCAGAGCCCCCCAAGCTGCACCTGGCCGCCCCAATCCCTGCATGGTGCAGAGAATGGGGGACCCCAAAAAGGGGAAAAGGTCGTGCTGCAGAAAAAAATCGAACATGTAAAAGGGATAAAGGGGCCCCCCAAACCCTGAGAGACACGACCTCATGGCCCAAGAAGCGGGGGGTCACTGGGCGCACAGCTGGAAGGGGCCCCAAAAGGAATGGGGGAATATCTTTGGAGCAACTGGAACCTTTTGGGAAAAACCCCTTTCGGAAACCCGGGAGGGGTTTTGGGAGAGGCGGGGACCAACACGCTCCCAGCCCACCAAAAGCCCCCCCCTAACAACCCCTAGCAGCCCTTTTGTAAGGCCAAATATTACCCCAGCAAGCCCCCCCTTTGAAGGGGGGGATCGTACGGGAAAAAATGTCCGCAGCGCCGGGAAATCTGCAGAAACCCCAAAAACAAGCAGCAAACCGGGGACTCTCCCCTGCACAAAAAAGTCCCACGGTCACGTCCCCCACAAAACCCCCAACCTCCCGGGCCAGCTGACAGAAATTAGCAGCAGGACATTTAAACCTGAAGGTAACTGGGGGTGGTAGCAAAAAGCGGACACAAACAAAGCCCCAGAAAGGTCCCTTTTTTGCAGCAGGATTTGGGGGATTCATCCCTGGAGGGGGTCTGTTTCAGCACCAGAGGGAGGGTTCACAGGTGATACCTGTGCAGGGTAAATTTCTCCCTTTTTTTAGTGCAGGATTAAACAGGATCGCTGTGAGGACTCCTCTGATAAAGATTTTTTACAGTCGTTTTGATGCTTTCCCGAGGACTCTGTGTCTGGTAATGCTCCCGCAGGGGGTAAAAGTTTTGGGAGTCAGTTTTGGGGGGGTTTGCCCATCTCCAGGGGTAGGTTTTGGTTTTACCCAAAAGGGCCTTTACTGCACAATTTTTTGGGGGTTTATTTGGGGGTGAGGCCCCCGCCAATCCCCTGTGAGGATTTTCCCCCATTAGTTACCCCAGTAGTGGAGCCCCCTAGTGGAGGTGGGCAGCACCCACACAGGCGTCCCCCCGCCCCCCAGGAGGGGCGGGGGTAGTCCCCTGCCCCCCCCGGGGAAAGCCTGGAGCAAAAGGTTCCCATCTTTTATGTCTAATAAACATTTTAAGGGCCAGGCCTTTAAGAGGAGGAACGTTTTTCCGGGTTCCCGGCATAAAAGGCCCCGGAAAAACTCCCAGTAGGGGGTTTAAATTTGCGAGGGCCTATTGTGTGGCCAAATGGGCTTCCTGCCTAGCAGCATCCTGGCAGTGATTAAAACTTCCTGACAGTCCCGGCTATGATGTTTAGTTCAAAACATGTCGGACCTGGGTCCGGGGGTTTTGGACCAAAATTCACCAGGTTCAAAGGGGCAGAGAGGGCTGGGGCAAGTTCCCGCTTCAACCCCAACTCTAAGCCAGACACAGTGAATGTTCCCCCATCATGTTTCTGGAATGAAACCCTCCCCTACCAGGAATTGTGGGTCTGGCTCAGGGGACAAAATATGACCCTGTCTTTGACCCCACTAAGACCAGGGAAGAGGGTGGAGTTGGGGCTGGAGGGTGGAGGTCCTAGTTAACTGCGTAAAGGGGCCACAAGTCCCCCCACCAAACCCGCCCCCCTCCCTTTTTCATCGGGGCCAGGGGAAGGGCGCTGTTCTACCCCGGGGCACCCCGGGAAAAGCTTAAAAAGTGGGAGGCCGGGGGATATAGCGAGTGTGTGCACCGTGGTGAAATGTAAAACCCGTGGGGGAGGAGGGCCCTGTCAGTGCCCCGTGCCCAAAAATCAGGGGCAATTTTTGTGGAGAAATCGTTCAAGCCCCTAGAGATTGCCCCAAGCCTGGAACCCCAAAACTTCAGGGGCCTTTCCCCCCTGGGGCATTTCCCGGAGGGGACAGACCCCCCAGATAACCTGGAGGGGGTAGCCCTTTTTGAAATCAAACAAAACCAAAAGCCCCAAAACAGGTAAACCCGCCTGACAAGGAAAACCCGCCTGACACAGGTAAACCCGCCTGAAAACAGGTAACCAGCCCGACCAACCACAAACCTGAAACAGGTAACCAGCCAGACCAACCACAAACAGGGGGGAAAGGGGGAAACATGGAGGTGGCCAAAAAAGCAGGAAGGACAGCACCCAGGTACCCCCTCATTTCCCGGCCCAGCCTAATGGGCAGAGAGGGAAAAGGGGCCAAAACAAAGAAAAAGGAAAAAAGATAAAAACCCCCCGGGAAAAACCGAGGAAGAATGGACTCTTGTCCAAAGATCGGTGGGGAAAAAGGGGAATAAGGGGGAGGGGGCGATGCTGGGCCCCCAACAGGGACCCGTGTCCCCAACTGAGAGGGGAAACTGAGGAAAGCTAGAACGGGAATAAAAACAAAAAAATTTGAGGAGTATGATGGGGATCCCCCCAAGGGGAAAGGGGGCCCCTCCAGTCAGATTCAGACATGGAGGGCAGGTGTTCCCGGGAGGGCGGGTTTATTCGACCCTTTACCATTGTACCCAGTCTTTAGCAATAGGGTTAGGGAAGAACCAGGGGGAGAATTTATAAATGAAGGAGAAAAAAATTTTCCGATATAAAAAGTGATAAAATTTCTTTGTTAGCATTGTGTTCAGTCCTTTTTCTCCAACAGGTTTGGACTCTTTGGTCGACATGTATGATCGGGCTTTACGCCTGTTTTTTGGCGTATACTGCGCCTCCCGGCCCGAATCCCCCTGTCGGACGCGGGGATTCAGTGTTAGGCGCAGTGTTCGCCACTTTCAGCTGCGCCCCGCATGAAGGGGCGGGCAGTGGGCGCGGTGTGGGCGTGGGGTAGGCGTTCCGGGGTGGGACGCGGCGCGCTCGTATACTCCTAGGCATGTACGATGGCGAGTCGGCAAAGCGAGGCGCAGTGCAGCGCTCGGCAGCTCCGACAAGCAGACCGGGTTTATTTTGGTCTAAATGCTCCGGCAGAGGCGAAGTGAAGCAGGATCGGAACATGAGAGGAAACATACAGAAGATCGCTACACAAATCTCGGCGCTCCGCTCCGTGCAGCAGGAGTATGATTCCAAAAAAATCGCCTTTATAAAGGCGGAAAACAGTGTCAGAAAAGAGCTGAACCTGAAAAATAAAAATAATTTTAAAAAAATCACTTTCCTATACTCTAGCACGCGGCAATATCAAGAATTATGATATTGTAAATTGCCATAATTCTGAAACCTATTCTCATTGGTCGGCATAAACCGGCCAATCAGAATAGGAGCGACAGTGAACCATTAAAACCTATGGGGAAGGATTGACCAATCAGAATCCACGGCGGGACAGTTCAAAATACAGTAAAAATGCTGAAAAGAGCTGATTGTTTAAGCTAGTGGGGACTCGGCTAGCTCAGCCAATCAGAATAGGAGCGACAGAGACCCATTAAACCTATGGAGAACTATTGACCAATCAGAATAGGAGCGACAAAGTCCCATTATATCCTATGGAGAACTTTGGACCAATCAGAATAGGAGCGACAGTGGCCCATTCTAACTTATGAAGGAGTATTAACCAATCAGAATAGGAGCGACAAAGTCCCATTATATCCTATGGAGAAGTTTGGACCAATCAAAATCAAAGGCGGGACAGTGAAAAATACAGTAAAAAGACAGAAAAGAGCTGATTGGCTGAGCTAGCGGGGGCTTGGCTATCCCAGCCAATCAGAGCGCGAGCTACTTCTCCCATTATAGTCTATGGAGAGATGGGCGCTCTGAAATCTCGGCGCTCAGCGCCGTGCGGCATGAAGTATTAATAAAAAAATTATTTTTATTGAATGTAAAACATTATCAGATACAGAGCCGAACCCTTCTTTACAAATAAAGCAGTTAAAACCCCGAACAACGCGTTTGTCGCCGAGACCGGCGCTACATAGGGAATTCCAATAAAGAGAATTGCCGGGAAATACAGTAATTCAAATTTTTTAAACTTTCTCATTGGTCGGCTTTTAAAACCAAGCCAATCAAAAAATAGGAGCGCCCAACGGGTCCCTTTAACCTATGGGGGGAATTGACCAATCAAATTTGGGAAGCAAAAAATGCCCCATTTTACCCTTTGGGAAAAAAATTGACCAATCATATTCAAAGGGGGGCAGTTCAAAAAAAACAGTAAAAATGGAAGAAACGGTGTTTGGGTTTTGAAAAAGGTGGGGGCTCGTCCATTTTTGCCAATCAGGGCGCGATTTCTTTCTATAGAGTTCTTTGGGGAAAAAGAAATTCGAGCGAGTCTGTGATTGGCTAAGTTAAAAAAGGCGCCTTTAATTGGGGCCCCAATGGGAGAGCGAGCGAGTCTTATGGGTTTTAAATGAAATTTCTGAAAAAAAAAATTGTACAGGGCCGAAATCAAATTATAAAAAAAAAAAAAAAAATTTTAATTTCCCTTTAAAACAATAACTTTAATAGAAAATGCTTTAAAAATTTAAATTACCCTTTATATATAAAAATGTTCCCAAAGATAAAATGGAATGGACCCAGGGGTTTGGGGGGTTTTTTAAAACAGGTTATTTTTATTGCAACCAACAGGGCAGACAGGGTGAGGACAGGGGTTGGAGGACCAACTGGTTTGGGGCGTTACAGATCCCCCTTTTCTTTTTTACCCCAAAAAAAATTTTTTTTAAAATTTTTCTTTTAAAATTTTGTAAATTACTGATAGTGGGGGGGGGGGAATGGGTTTCAAAGGTACGAGATGTCTTTTTCCTCCCCTAACCACAAAAATTTATTTTTAAAACCAATGAATTTCTACCCTTGAATATTACCTTAGTACAAAAAAAACTTTAAGGGGCATAACTTTCGAAATGGGAACGATGAAAACCAAAAAGGAAAATAAAAACCTTGAAAAATTAAAATAAAAAAGAAAGGGTCATTTCGAAAAATTCGACCTTTAGGTGTTCTTTTTTTCCAGCGGGTTTATTCCAGATGCCTTCCCTTTATACAAAAATTTGGTATTCCAAAATCCCCCCCCCTTTTGGGGGACATTTCACTCTCCCCAAACCATTACAAGTGAAAAACTCTCTGTTTCCCCCAGCAGGGACCTCAATAAAGTGTTTAACAGCACCAAATTTGAGAGATTTATCCCTTTTTAAATTTAAATTTTTAAAAGTTTTCTGTTTATGCAAAATTTAAAATTTTTCCCGTTTCGTACGCCTTGTAAATCTTATTAAAAAGGGCCCAAAAACCTTTATAGCCACTATCCCAAATATGCAACTGTATATGTATAAAGTACCCGGTGTATATCAGTCCCTTTTAAATAAAAAAAGGGAAAGTGGAAAAATGTTTTAGTTAATCACGGGCAAAAAAGACATTTTTTAACCCATTACCTTTATTAGCGGGGAGAAGTGCCCCCCCTTTAAAGGAAGGAAAATGTGGTAAAAAATGTGGCAAAAAACTCCCAGGGTTTTGAAGACCCTTTCAATTAGACTCCGTTGCCCCCTTTGGGAAACCAGTATTTTCCATAAAATGAAAAAACCCACAAAATCGCTATCACTAATATTTGGTCCTACCCCAAGATAGAGAAATTGCCCTTGAAAAGGGGGGACCCCCACCTCTCGGCGATTTTCCACCCTAATTTAACAAAAATTTAAATATTATACAGTAAAAAAAATAAAAAACACAAAACATAAGTCCCGAGGGCTTTTCCCCCAAAAAGATAGGTTAAATCGGGGGATAAAAATTATACATCTGTGTGAGTATGTTTGGTCAAAATTTTAGGAGCAGTATTATAGTAGTTATTTTTTCTTGTACATGGGGGGGGCCCGGGATTTATAGTGGGTTATTTCTTGTACATAGGGGATTAATTGTAGTTTTATTCTTGTACAAAGGGCAGATAATAGTAGTTATATTTTTTTTAAAAGGGGGCATTATTTTAGTTTTTAAATTCTTGTACATAGGGGCAGTATTATAGTTAGTTTTTATTCTTGTCCCTTGGTAGGCAGTTTTTATAGTAGTTATATTCTTGTACTAGGGGGCAGTATTATAGTATTTATATTCTTGTACATAGGGGCAAGAAATTATAGTATTAAATATTTTTTGTAAATGGGGGGCAGTATTATGTAGTTATATTCTTGTAATAGGGGGCAGTATTTTAGTAGTTATATTTTGACTTAGGAAAACCACCCAAACCAACCCAACCCTGCACAGGAAAACCGCCAAAAACCAAACCACGGGCAGGGGTTTTAGGGGGGGGCCCATGGAGGGGGCAGAGCAGGTTTGGACATAAACCGGGCTTCACCCATTTCTGGGCCCTTAAATTTAATGCAGAGAAAAAGGGGAAAAAAAAAACAAAAGTAAGAGGAAAAAGAAATAAATCCACCAAAAAATGGGGGAAGAATGGAAAATGGCCCAAAGATCTGGGGGGAAAAAAAGGTGAAAAAAAAGGGTTTTGAGGGCGCGAGGGCCGCCCCTCCAACAGGTCATTTGTCCTGTAAAGGAGGAAGCTTGAGGCAGAGAAGAACGGGAACTGAGGCAAATAAAGAGGAGTATGAGGGGGCCCCCCCGAAAAAGTGCCCCCCCCCAAGGGGGAAGGAGGCCCCACCAGTAGATTCAGAAAAGGGGAACGGGGTGGGGAGGATGGGTTGATTTGCCAAAGACCTTTTGTCACCCAGATCATGAGAAAAAAGAGATTAAAGGAAGATCCAGGAGATGAGAAATGAAGGAGGAATATTTTGTCCAGTAAAATGTGACGCATTTCTTTATTTGTTTTTGTTTTTCCTTTTCCCCAAAAAAGGTTTTGGACTTTTATGTTGAATTTACCCCCCGTAGGGTTTATTTGAGTACAATGTTTTGGATTTTTGTTTTTTTAATTGATGGAATTATTGCTTTGATTTTTCTCCCGGGTTTGTTTAAAAAATAAAAATTTTGGGCCCCCTTTTGTAAAAAGGAATTTAATTTCTATAATACGCCCCTTTGTTACAAGAAGTTTAATATTTTAAAATTCTGCCCCTTTGTAAAAGAATATAACTATTTTTAATCCTGCCTTCCATTTACAAGTATTTCTATTAAAAAATTTGCCCCTATGTACAAAAATTTTAAAATTATTTTTTTCCTGCCCCTTTGTAAAAAAGAAAAAAATCCCTATAATACTGCCCCCTATGTAAAAGGATATAACTACTATAATACTGCCCCCCTATGTACAAGAATATAAACAAATATAATACTGCCTCCTATGAAACAAAATTTAAAAACTAATATTATATTTGCCCCCTATTTTTACAAAAAATATAATACTTTTTAAAACCTGCCTCCTAGGGTCCCAAAATATAATCCCTTTTATTGCCCTCCTATGTACAAGAAAAAAAACTACTAAAAAAAACGGGCCCCCTTTGTACAAAAATTATTATTTTTAATACGGGCCCCCTTTGTCAAAATATTTAACTACTATTATACTGCCTCCTATGTAAAAAGAATATAACTACTATTATACTGGCCCCCTTTTATTACAAGAATATAACTTTTTAAAATTACTGCCCCCTTTGCAATGAATTTTAACACTATAAAAACTTTCCTATTACAAAAATTTATAATTTCTTTAATACTCCCACTAGGTAAAAGAATATAACTACTAAATACTGCCCTCTTTTAAAAAGAATATAACTACAAATAATACTCCCCCTATAACAAGAATAAAACTACTATAAAAAAAAACCCTGCCCCTATGTACAAAAAATATAACTATTTTAAAAAATCCCCCCTTTTTGTACAAAAAAATTTTAACAACTTTTAATTTATTTGCTCCCTATGTACAAAATATAACTCTAAAAAATTTCTGTCCCTTTTTCAAGAATTTTAAACTACAATAAAAATTTGCCCCCTAGTACAAGAATATAACTACATAATATCCCCCCTTTAGGGTATAAAAAAATATAATATTTAAATATCCCCCCCTATGTTACAAAAAATATAACAAAACTAAGACTCCCCCCCAAATATGTACAAGAAAAAAAATTTACTTTTAAAACGGGCCCCTATGTAACCAAAAAATTTTAACTACTATAAACTGCCCCCTATGTACAAAAAATTTAAAACTCCCTATTTTACTGCCCCCTAGGGCCAAGAATTTTAATACTAAAATACTGCCCCCTATTACAAGACTAAAACAAAAATAAATTTTTGCCCCTTTTACAAAAAAATATAAAAACTATTTTACTGCTATCCAAATGTACAAAAACAATAAAAATATAAAAACTGGCCCCAATGTACAGAATTTAATTACTTTTAATACTCCCCCCTTTTGTACAAGAATAAAAAAACAATTTTTAAAAATGCCCCCTATGTAAAAGAATAAACTCCCTTAAAATTTACTCCCCCCTATGTAAAAGGGAATATTAACTACTTTAATACGCCCCCTAGGGACAAGAATATAATTTCTATAATACTCCCCCCTTTGTATAAGAATTTTTTTTTCTAAAAAGATCCCATATGTACAAGAATATAAATACTAAAATACTGCCCCCTGTGTACAAAAATTATAACTATTTTAAATACTGCCCCCTATTTTTCAAGAATTTTAACCAACTATAATATTCCCCCCTTTGTACAAAAATTTTAAACTACAAAATTTAATACTGCCCTATGTACAAGAAAAAAAACTACAAATAAAAACCCCCCCAAAGTCAAGAAAAAACCAAACTAAAAAATAGGGCCCCTATGTATGAAACTATAACTCCCAAAATAAAAAATCCCCCCAAATGTAGGGGAATATAACCTAAAATTATACTGCCCCTATGAAACAAGAATATAATACAATAATACGGGTTTCCTATGAAACCAAAAAATAAAACTACTATAATCCCTGCCCCCTATGTAAAATTTTTTTTAAAACAACTAACTAAAAAATTTTCCCCCCTATGTAAAAACGGGAATATAACTAAAAAAATTATGCCCCCAATGGCCCAAAATATAACAACTAAAATTAATGCCCCCTAGGGTAAAAAGAATATAAAATTTAAAAACTGCTCCCTATGTACAAGAATAAAAACTACTAAAAATATTTCCCCCTATGTCAATAATAAAAAACTGCTATAAATACTCCCCCTTTAATTACAAAAAATAAAAATTACTATAATATTTGCCCCTTTTTTAAAAAGAAATAATTTTCCTAAAAATTACTGCTCCCTTTATGTACAAGAATATAACTATTTTATAATACTCCCTTTCCTATGTACAAAAATATAATTACAAAATACGGGCTCCTATGTAAAAGAATAAACTACTATAAAAACTGCTTCCTATTTTAAAAGAAAATATAAAACTAAAAATACTGCCCCTATGTACAAAAATATAATACATAAACTCCCCCCTTGTTTTGAAATATAACTGGGGGACTTCCTTTTATGTGACTGTAGTTTCCCTTCAGTAACCCGGTTTCCCCGAAGCTGCTGATATGAACCCCGGTTTTTAAAAGGGTTTGACCAGTGTCATTAAATAACTTTTTGGTCTCCGTTTTTAGCCCTCTTTTTGCGCTCTCTTTGTTAAATCCCTTCTAATGGGTAACGAGCAGCGGGAGCACATTGTTTCCCCTTTACCCCCATCATTTCTTTATAAGCCACGCTCTCTCGCTCTCGGAAAATTGGGTGTATCCATTTTCCATTTCACCGTAAGATTTCGGGGGCCCAGCCATTTTTCCCCCGTTATTTAAAAACTTTAATCAACCCCAATTATCCCAAAACTGCAAATTAAGGGGGCGGGGCGACGGTCTTTGCGGCCCCTTGGGAGCTGGCTTTGTTTAATTTTAAATTAGCTGGATTTTACCCGCGTGCCCCCCTGAGTTATGGCTGCGAGTTTTATAGACCCCAGATATTTTATGTTTTCGGGTTTTTTAAAAACAAAAGGAAAAGATAAATTTTGAAATAAAAAAACCCAAATTTTGAGGAAAAAAAAATTGGGAATATTTCACCCCCCTGGGAAACGATTTCCGGTCGCCGGCCCCGTTTTTTAAAAAACCGCGGGGAAATTTTCATGAAGTTCGGGGGGAAAATTATATGATATTTACATTCGGGGAGGGAAAAAAATAGAATAAAGTGGATCATTTTTATCCGTCCCCGAAAGCCCCCAAAAAATTCCCCCGCCCCCTCTTTTAAGGAAATGGCGGTGTTTTTTTTGCTTGTTACATTCGTCAGTAAGTATACCCCAAAGCAATTTATACTTTGATGAAAAGTTTCGCACCCGGGGGCCCCCAATAAAAAATTTTGGGGGCTTTTACCCGATGTTTTCCGCCGGTGGGTGCCCTGCCCCCTTCAAATTTTTTATGTTTTCAAATTCTTTTTTTAAAAAAACCCAAAGGGGGCCGTTGCGGTGAAAGTGACCCGGCCCTTTTGATTGGGACTGCCCAGCGGGGGGGGGGTGCTGTAAGAAGTTTTTTAAAGGAATTTTTTCATCCATTTTGGTACCAACCTGAAAGGAATTGTTCACTACAATGTTTCCCCTCTCAACCAGTCCTGTTTTTTTTTGGTTTTTCATTCTAAATTCGGGGGCGGTTTACTGGTTTCTTACTAGGCTGCGGAAACAACCCCCGGTCTGAAAGCTTAGAAACCATTGCGGGGCCACCTATCAGAAAAAGAATAAAATAGATCGGAAAACTTTTAGTAAACCGGTTTGGCAGCATACCCAAAAGGAATTTTTGAAAAGGTTGTGGGCTATAGCGACCATGCTGGCAGTTTATCAGGAAAGATTGAAAAAGGTCTTAGCTATAGCGACCAGTGGGGCCCAGCCTATCAGGAGGGGATAAAAACAGGCCCCGTAGCTATAGCAATAAAATGCTGACACCCTTTTTCAGAGAGATTTACAGGTCTATAGCTTTTAGATACCTTGCTGGCAGCCTATCAGGAGAGATTGAAACGGTCTGTAGTATAGCAACCAGTGCGGCGCCATCGGGGGAGTTTCAAAAGGTTGTAGCTATAGAACCCAAATTGCTGACAGCCTATCAAGAGATTGAACAGGTCTATAGCTATATTCCAGTGCTGGCACCCTATCGGGGAGAGTTCAACAGGTCTATAGCTATAGTTCCCAGTGCGGAGCCTATCAGGGAGAGTAAAAAAGGGTTTCCTGTAGTTAGCAACCATTGCTGGCACCCTTATCGGGGAGAGATCAAACAGGCCGGGAAAGCTAAAAAAAAACCCAGTGCTGGCACCCCTTCAGGAGAAAATTAAACCCAGGTTAAAGCTAAAAGGGGCCCAGTGCTGGCAGCCAAATCAGGAGAGATTGAACAGGTCTTTTAGTTTTATAGTACCAGTGCTGGTACCCTACAGGGGGAGATTGCCCAAGGGGTTTGGGTAGTATAGCGGCCAGGGGCGGCAGCCTATCAGGAAAAAATTGAACAGGTTTGTAGTTTATAGCGACCAGTGCGGGCACCCTTTATCAGGAAAGATTAAAAGGGTTTCTGTAGCTTTTTAGCGACCAATGCTGACAGCCTTTTTCAGGAGGTTTTAAAAACGGGTCTATAGCTATATTTGACCAGTGTTTGGCACCCCTATGCGGGAAGGATTGCAAAAGGTCTGTACTTTTAGCGACCAGTGCGGGCAGCCTATCAGGAGAGATCAAAAGGTCGTACCCTTTTCCCGACCTTTTGCGGGAAATTTCTTTAAGGAAAGATTGAACAGGTCTGTAGCTTATAGCAACCAGGCGGGCCGCCTAACGGGAGAGATTGAAAGGTTTGTAGCTATCAACCAGTGCTGCCCACCCTTATCAGGAGGGGATCGAAAAAGGTCTCTAGCTATAGGCCATGCTGGCAGCCTATCGGGAGAAAATTGAACGGGGTCCTGTAGCTATAGCAACCAGGGGCTGGGCAGCCTATCAGGAAAAAAAGATGGGAATCAGGTCTGAAAGCTTTTAGAAACCCAGTGCTGGCACCTATCAGAAGAGTTTAAAACCGGGTTCGTACCCTTTTAAAAACCCAATGTGGCACCCCTATCGGGAAGATCCCCCGGGTTTCTGAAAGCTATAGGGACCTGAGGGTATGCAGCCCATAAAAAGAGGGGGATTTTCTCGGAAAAGGTATTACACTGGTAAGGGGACATAATTTGGAATAGTGACTTGTTTGTGAAAAATCTTTAAACAGGGAAAACCCGCGACCCCCGTAGTGAGACAACCCCTTTCTAAGGGCCGTATAAAAAAACCCCCCAGGGGTGGTGCACATATGTGGCATCATATGGCACTGTTCGTGGGGGTTTCCGCCAAAAGGAAATATGCCCATCCCCTTTAGCAGGGCCCGTCCTCGCGGGAAAAACGGGGCATGGGGCAAAATTGGTTTTGGGCACCCAACCCCCATTTTTTGCTTTGGTCAATTTAGATTTATATTTGGAAAGAAAAAAATTAGAAGAAAAAAAAAAAATTGTTTTGCATTGGAAAACATCTGGGGCAAAAAAAAACGGGGAAAAAACCCTTGAGAAAATTTGGGGAAAAACATCTAGTGAACTCCAAAAAGTAAAGGGGGTTAAAATTTTTTTCCCAAAAAAACCCTTTTAAAAAAACCCCCAAACCCAAACCCTTTACGTTTTTAAAAATATTTGGCAACTGATCAGAGAGAAAAAAAGTTTGTTTGCTTTTAGGTCTCGGGGTAAAAAGAGCATTTGGTTAAAATTTTTTTGAAAAAATGTTGGGGTTTGGGACACCCCAAACCTTTAAAGGTCATAAGGAAAAAAAGTTAAATGTGTTTTCTGGTTAAAAAACCAGCACCCTTTATCCCTTTTAGATTGGCCATGGGAAAACCACTAGCCCAACCGGGGGGAACGTTTTAAAAAACACCCTAGAAAAACATCTAGTGAACTCCAGGTTTGGGTTTCTAAAACCCCCTTTTAACCCCAAATAAAAACCCCTTAAATTTCTTAGGTATTTGACAAGTAAAATCAGGGGGAAAACCCCAAGTTGGGCTTGCTTTGGGTTCGGGTTTAGAGGCTTTTGATCAAATTTGTAAAAAATTTTTTTTGGGTTTTGGGATTCCCAAAACCGGGAAGTCCAAAAGGGAAAAAAAATTTGAATATGTTTTTGGCCTCTTAAAAAGAAGCAAACCAAATGTCTTTTAGTTTTGCTTTGGGAAAAACCATAACATCTGGGAACATCTGAAAAAATTTCTGGGGCAAAAAAAGGGAAAAAATCTAAAGAAAACTTTTGGGCAACATCTATGAACCCCAGAGTGGGGGTTTAAACCCCAACCCCTAAACCCCAAATTCCATACCTTTACGTTTTAAAGGGGTATTGGGAAAGAAACAGGGGGAGAACAGTTGCTTGCATAGGTCTCTGGTGAGAGAAATTTTTGATAAAAATTTTGTAAAAAAAATTTTTTTGTAGGGGACAACCAAAACCTGAAGTCCTTGGGGAAAAAAATTTTAGAATGTGTTTTTTTGGCCTCTAGAAAACCCCGCACCCTTATGCCTTTAGATTGCATGGGGTAAAACCACTGGGACTTTTTGGGGAAAAATCTGAAGAACGATGGGGGGGCAAAAAAAACCCCGGGAAAAATCTGAGCAAACCATTTGGGCAAATCTAGTAAAACTCAAAGAGTGAGGGTTAATCAAACCTTGAACCCCAAATCCTTTCCCTTTTCCTTTTTAGGTTAGGGGAGCAGTTTTGGTTTGGGAATTTGTGAAAAAAATTTGGGGGTTTGGGGACACCCCCCAAAACCCTTTGAATTTCCTTGGGTGAAAAAAAATTTCTGAAAGGGTTTTTCTTTTTTCTTAAAAAGCCCCAGCCTAAGTTTTTAGATGGAAAAAAGGAAACCAAACCCTTAAAAATTTTGGGGAAGTTTAAATTAACATCTGGGGCAAAAACCCTGGGAAAAATCTGAGCAACAATTTGGGGAAACATCTATTGAAACTCCAGGTGGGGGTTTTAACCCAACCCTCAACACAAAATCCAAACCCTTTTTTACCTTTAGGTTAGAGACCAGTTTATTAAATTTTTTTGAAAAAAATTTTGGGGTTGGGACATCCCAAACCTAAAAGATTTTTAAAAGGGGAAAAAATTTTCTGCATGTTTTTTTCGGGGCCTTTAAAAAGCAGCCCCCTTTAAGCCTTTAGGATTGCTTTGGAAAACCACTAACATCTGGGGAAACTTTTGGAAAACACCCAGAGGAAACCCAACCGGGAAAAAAAAAATCGGGGCCCAAACATCAAAGTGAACCCCCAGGGGGGGGGGGGGCTAATCCAACCCAACCCCAAACCCTTTTCTCAGCCCCCCCCCTTTGAGGTTCCCCCAAAATTTTTGCCAAATGCCCCGTAGATTTAAATTTGAAATTAAAAGGAGGGTCCCATTTTTTTTTCTTTTTGGCCAAATTTCCCCCCAAAATTGTTTAAAACCCAAAAATTGAAGGTATCGGGTGATTCCAAAAACTAATGTGAGGGCCCTTTTCCCTGGGTGGCTGCAGTCTGATTTTTTTTAAAATTTTTTAAAAGGGAAACCCAAAACATCCAGGACCTTCCCTTTAAATAGTATAGGTTTGGAGCTGGCTGATCTTTAAAAAAAGGAGGGGAACCTCACATTGTTGTTTTTTTTTTTTATGCAAATAGGAAATTTTGGGGTTTCCCACCCCCTTTTCATAATGAGTCAAGGTAAAACCACAGCTGCAGGATGACATTTTCCCCTTTCCTTTCCCCCACCCATAAAAAACCGGCCGGGCAGCCCCCCCAGAAGCGGACATTCACATTAGGGGGCCCAGCTTCTAAAGGTTCCCCCCGCTCTTTCCATTTACCCCGGGCATTGGAATACGCGAAAAAGGGGAAGGGGGATATTTTTTTACCCATTGTGTGACAAGAAACCCCCCGCTAGCTGCCCCAAAACCCTGGGTATAGAAAATAAAGGGTCGCCCTGTCAGATCCTCCATTCCCAACACTGGAAAAAAAAAATTTTTTAAAAAAAAGACACAGAAAAAAAAAAATTTCACTTTTTTAAAAAAAAACTCCCCCCGGGCCCACCCCTCATTGACCCATTTTGTTAAAAAAATGGACCCAATTTTTAACCCGGGACGTATTCCCAAAAAATTTGGTTCATATTTCCAAAAAAAAGGGGAAACCTTAAAATTTTTTGAACCCCTAAAAAAAATTTAAATTATTTTAAACCCCCCCCCTTTTTCCTGAAACCTGAAGGTCTTTGGCTGCAGCAGGGGAAATAAAACACAGAAGAATCCCCTGGGGGTTGATCTTCCCCCCTCTTCCTCGAATTTTTGTGTTCTCCTCCCCTCTCCCCATCACCATTATATTATGCATTCTCAAGTAGGTAGGTAGGAAGGTAGGACCCAGTAAGGTAGGTAGATAGGTCCCGGGGGGGTGGGTGGCCCCCCCAGGTGGGGACAGATGGGCGAAAGGTTGGCCCCTATTTGGGGTAGGTAGACCCCAGATAAATACCTGTTAGGTAGATGGTAGGTGGGCCCCAGGTTGGTAGGTTGTTGGTGGGCCCGAGAAAGGTAGGTGGACCCCAGGCAAGTAGGTGGGAAATGGATATAGGGACGTAGGGGGGCATCAGATAGGTAGTTGGGCCACTAGTAGGTAGGTTATAGGTGTATGAATCCCTCCTTGTAGATCCCTTACACCCATACATGCTGATTGTCTTCTCTGGTGCGGATGGGATCTTCCAGCAAGACAATGCGACATGTCACATGGCTAGAAATGTCGGACATTGGTTGGAAGAGAAGGACCAAGACTTCCCAGTACTAACCTGGCCCCTAACACCCCAGACCCCAGTTGAGCCTGTTTGGGGCCACTGGATGGTGGTGTTGGCTCTATGGACCCTCCAGCAGCTGTGGGGTCCTTGGATGGTGGTGTTGGCTCTATGGACCCTCCAGTAGCTGTGGGGTCCCTGGATGGTGGTGTTGGCTCTATGGACCCTCCAGCAGCTGTGGGAGCCCTTGGCTGGTGCTGTTGGCTCTATGGACCCTCCAGCAGCTGTGGGGCCCTGGTTGGTGGTGTTGGCTCTATGGACCCTCCTGCTAGTTGTGAAAACCCTGGATTAGTAGTGGTTGGCTCTATGGGCACCATTCCAGCAAGCTGTGGAGCCTCTGGATGGTGGTGTTGGCTGTTATGGATCCCTCCAGCAGTTTGTTGGAAACCCCTGGTAGTAGTGTTGGCTCTATGGACCCTCCTGCAGCTGTGGGGAGCCCCTGGATGGTGGTGTTGGCTCTATGGACCCTCCAGCAGCTGTGGGGCCCCTGGATGGTGGTGTTGGCTCTATGGACCCTCCAGCAGTTGTGGAAACCCCTGGATAGTAGTGTTGGCTCTATGGACCCTCCAGCAGCTGTGGAGCCTCTGGATGGTGGTGTTGGCTCTATGGACCTCCAGCTAGCTGTGGGAGACCCTCTGGATTGGTGGTGTGGGCTCTATGGACTCCTCACAGCAGTTGTGGAAAGCCCCTTGGATGGTTTGCTGTTGGCTCTATGACCCACTGAGCTGCTGTTGGGATTCGCTGTCAGCATGTGGGGCCCCTGGTGGTGTGTGTGTTGGCTCTATGGACCTCCTCTACAGCAGCTAGTGGGGCCCCTGGATGGTGGTGTTGACTCTATGGACCCGTCCAGCAGCTGTGGGAGCACCTGGATTGGTGGTGTTGGGCTCAATCGACTCTCCAGCAGGCTGTTGGCTGCAGTATGTGGGGCCCGGATGGTGATGTTGGGCGCTATGGACCCTCCTGCAGCTTTGGAAGCCCTGCATGGTGGTGTGGGCTCTATGGCACTCCAGCAGCTGTGGGGCCACGGATGGAGGTGTTCGGCTCTATCGAACCCCTCCAGCAGCTTTGGGATGCCCTGGATGGCGGTTTGGTGTCTCGTATGGCCCCTCAGCAAGCTAGTGGGGAGCCCCTGGATTGGTCGGTGTTGGTTCTATTTGACCCTCAGCAGCTTTGGTGGCCCCTGGTGTGGTGTTGGCTGTCTATGGACCCTCCAGCGCTTTGGAGTCACCTGGTATGAGTTGGTTGGTGTCTCTTATGGACTCTCCAGCAGCGTTGTGTGGCCCTGGTTGGTGGTTGTGTGGCTCTTTGGACCATCCAGCAGTTGTGGAAACCCCTGGATAGTTGTGTTGGCTTCTATGACCCTCCAGCAGCTGTGGAGCCGTCTGGATGGTGGTGTTGGCTCTATGGGACCTCCAGCGCTGTGGGGCCCCTGGAAGGTGGTGTTGGCTATTGGACTCCTCCAGGAGCTGTGGCCACTGGATGGTGGTGTTGGCTCTATGGACCCTCCTGCAGATGTGGGAGGCCTCTGGATGGGGGTGTTGGCTGTATGGACCTCGTCTCAGCAGCTGTGGATAACCCCTGGATGGTGGTGTTGGATCTATGGACCCCACCAGTAGCTGTGGGGCCCTGGATGGTGGTGTTGCTCTATGGACCTCCAGCAAAGCTTGTGGGACCCATGGATGGTGGTGTTGGCTTCTATGGACCCTGGCCAGCAGCTGGTGGGGCCTCTGTGATATTAAGTTTATGGCTCTATGGACCCTCCAGCAGTGTGTGGAGAGCCCCTGTGTTGGTGGTGTTGCCTCTTATGGACTCCAGCAGCTTTGGAGCCCTGGATGGTGGTGTTGGCTCTATGGACCCTCCACGGAGCTGTGTGAGCCAGCTGGATGGTGGTGTGTTGGCTCTATGTGCCCCTCCAGACAGCTGTGGGTCCAGACAGGCATGGTGGGGCCCCTGTGAATGGTGGTGTTGGTTATACTGGGACTCTCCAGCAGATGTGCGGAACACTGGTATGGTGGTGTTGGCGCTATGGACCCTCAAGCAGCTGTGGGGCCCAAGGATGGTGGTCATTCCCCAACCCCCCCCACCCCAAAAACTATGAGGCTGTTGATCTCTATTGGCCTCTCCAGCCAGGCTGTGGAGGCCTGGGATGGTGGTGTTGGCTCTATGGCAACCTCGGCAGCTGTGGAGACCCTGGATGGTGGTGTTGTGTCTCTATGGACACCTCCAGCAGCTTTGGAGCCTGGATGGTGGTTGTTGGCTCTATGGACTCATGGACGTGTGAGAATATGCCCATGGTATGGTGGTGTTGCGCTCTATGCCCTCAAAGCAGTGGTGGGTGCCAGTCAGCATGTGGGGCCCCTGGATGGTGGTGTTGGTCATACTATGGTCTCTGTCAGCAGTCTGTGGGACCACTGGATGGTGGTGTAGTTGGCTCTTATTGACCCTCCAGCAGCTGGTGGGGGCCCTCTGGATGGTGGTGTTGTCTATCTATGGCCTCTCCAGCAGCTGTGTGGTAGCACCTGGATGGTGGTGTTGGCTCTATGGACCTCCAGCAGCTGTGGAGCCCTGGATGGTGGTGTTGCGCTTATTGAGACCCTCCAGCCAGCTTGAGCCCCTGGATGTTGGTGTTGGGGTTCTAATGGACCCTCAGCACCTGCGGGAGATCCTGGATGGTGGTATTTGGTCTCTATGGCTTCGCCTCCTAGCAGATGTGTGGGTCCCCTGGGGTGGTGTTGGGCTCCTATGGCTCATCCAGCGCTGTGGGGCCCCTGGATTGGTGGGGTTTGGCTCGTATGGTCCTCCAGCAGATGTGGGCCCCTTGGATGGTCGGTGTTGGTTCTATGGCTCCTCTTGCAGCTGTGGGGGCCCTCTTTGGATGGTGGTCGGTTGGCTCTATGGTCGCCTCCAGCAGCTGTGGGTGCAGTCAGATGTGGAGGCCCATTGCGCGATGTCGATGGTGCTTGGGCTCTCATGCGACCCTCCATGCAGCTTGTTGGGAGCACTGGAAGGTGTGATTGGCTGTGCTAATGTGACCCTCCTAGCAGTTGGGAAAAGAACCCCTAGGATAGTAGTGTAGCTCTATGGGACCTCCAGCAAGCTGTGGAGCCTCTGGATGTGGGTGTTGTGCTCTATGGGACCCTCCAGCTGGCTGTGGGGCCTGGATGGTGGTGTTGGCTTTATGGACCCTCCAGCAGCTGTGGGGCCCTGGGATGTGGTGGTGTTGGCTCTATGGACCCCTCCAAGCAGTTGTGGAAACCCTGGTTAGTAGTGTTTGGCTATTTGGACCCTCTCAGCATCTGTGGGGCTTCTGGATGGTATTGTTGGCTCTATGGACCTCCAGTCAGCTGTGGGGCTGATGGATGGTGGTGTTCGGCCCTCATAGGACCCTTTCAGCAGCTGTGGGAGCCTCTGGTTGGGGGTGTTGGCTGTATGACCTCTCCAGCAGTCTGGGGAACACCTGGATTGGTGGTGTTGGCTTATGGACCCCTCCAGCAGCTGTGGGACCCCATGGATGGTGTTGTTGGCTCTATGGCGAACCTCCAGCAGCTGTGGGGCCTCTGGATATTAGTTTTGGCTCTATGACCTCAGCTGCTTTGGAGCCCCTGGATGGTGTTGTTGGCTGCTATGGACCTCCAGCAGCTGTGAGGTGCAGTCAGCATGGTGGGGCTCCTGGATGGTGGTGTTGGCTCTATGACTCTACAGCAGCTGTGGGAACCAATGGATGTGTTGTTGGTCTCTATGGATCCTCAGCAGCTGTGGGGCCTCTGGTTATTATGTTTTGGCTCTATGGACCCTCCCGCAGTCTTCGGAGCCCATGGATGGTGGTTGTCGCTCTCATGGCCCTCCAGCAAGGCTGTGGGTGCAGTGTCAGCCTTTGTGGCGCCCCTGGATGGTGGTGTTGGCTCTATGGACTCTCCAGCAAGCTGTGGGAACCAGTTCTGGTTGAAGGTGGTGTTATCGGTGGGGCCCTCTTTATTTTTGGGGTTTGTTAATTTTTTGTTTTTTTTTTTGTGTTTCACTCTTCAAGTGACCTCCTTCGCAGCTGTGGGGCCCCTGGTTGGTGTGTTGTCTCTATGGCCTCTCAGCAGCTGTTGGGAGCGCAGGTGTGTGGTGTTTTGGCTTATCGGACCCTCCAGCTGTGTGGGGCCCCTGGCTGGTGGTGGTTGGCTCTGATGGACCCTCCAAGCAGCTGTGTCCCCCCCTGGCTGGTGGTGTTGGCTCTATGGACCCTCCAGCAGCTGTGGTTGGCCCTGGATGGTGAGTGTTGGCTCATATGGAACCCTCCAGCAGCTTTGGAGCCCTGGATGGTGGTGTTGGCTATATGGACCCTCAGCAGATGCGGGAGCCCCTGGATGGTGGTTGTTAGCTCTATGGGCTCCTCAGCTAGCTGTGGGGCCCCTGGGATGGTGGTGTTGGCTCTATGTGCTCCTCAGCAGCTGTGGGGCCCTGGGATGGTGGTGTTGGCTCTATTGGCTCCTCCAGCAGATGTGGGGGCACGGACCTGGTGTGTGTTGGCTCTATGGCTCCCTCTAGCAGTGTGGGGCCCCTGGATGGTGTGTTGGCTCTATGGGTGTCCTCCAGTAGCTGTGGTGAAGTCTGCATGTGGGGCCCCTGGATGGTGTGTTGGCTCTTATGGACCTCATGGCAGCTGTGGTGAGCCCTGTGAAGGTGTGTGTGCGTAGTGTTGGCTGTCTATGGACACTCCCAGAGAGGCTGTGGGTGGCAGTCAGCATGTGGGGCCCCTGGATGGTGGTGTTGGCCTCTCTTATGGACCCTCGCGCTCAGATGTGGGTGCTCAGTCGGACTCCAGATACCCGTGTCCATCTAGTTGCTGTCTAAGCACACAGCCAAGGTCTATTCGTAGTATAATATGTGACTCAATATAAATGTCAAATGAAGACTATCATTGCAAATATGTTGCTTGCTCTTAGCTACAGCATTATGCTCCAGAGCTGCATTCAGAATTCTGCAAGCGTCCTATCACCAGGTGGCAGAGTGGTTTTCAGATCATACGTCTGTTTACAAACGTATGACAGCAGCTCTAGATGTGAGTGGAGTATAGCTCGGTATATACAGTGATATTCAGTGTATATAACTTTTAGCACACTCCTATTTCTCGTGTCTTGAGAATATGTTTTTCTGATGCACATAACACTCTATTCCTCTGAGGACTGAACATTTGCACTCGATAATCTGCGTCCCTCTAATATTGTGATACACACCTGTGACGTCAGAGCGCGAGTGATGCGGCAGAGCAGATGGTCGCGCTCAGCTCTGCCGGGTCCTGCAGGACTGGGAAACATATGAAACCATCTGACGTGCTCTAAAAATAAACCCGGGAAAGAGGCAGCAAAGTTTTCAGCTCAAATAAAAGCCATTAAAGCTGCCATGAAAGAGCCACCCAACTTTCCAGGGATCCTGAAAGGTTTCCGAGCTAGGTCTGTGCCAGTGTCAGTCTTCACTGTGATTCTGGAATTGTGTTCATCAAAAGGGTTGTCTCACTACAGGGATCGCTGCTTTATATGTTAAAGATCGTGCAAAAACAAGTCACTTTGCAATATGTGTCCAATTAAACATTGGTCTACCTATTGGAGATATCCTCTCTTGTATGGGCTTGCACCAGCTCCTCAGGTCGCTATAGCTACGACCTGTTCGATCTCTCCTGATAGGCTGCCAGCACTGGTTGCTATAGCTACAGAAAACAACAAAAGCTTCCCACATGTGTAAATTATAGGAATAGAAAAATGAATTTAAACAAAAGAAAAAAACTACTCCTTTAAAACCCCACCATTTATTAACAATCAATTTTGAGAAAAATCTATCAATATAAAGTAAATCCGGGGGACACCAAAAAAGGAGGGATAATCCCTAGGCTGTCACCTAGCACCATGAACCCTATTGTACCACCACAACGGAGACACGCCGTCCGATATAGGCGAACCCGTAATTTAACACCTACGATGTATCCTGATATAACGCCCGCCTAATATATTAATAGGTTAAAGCCAAATAGTCAAAACGGAAAATAACAGGCTTGATGGCAATATGTCTACCAATAAGTGGAGATACACAAAGCGGACGCCAAGGTCGGCGCTGAATGGCACCTATAGAATTGATAATTACAATTAGGGAAGAAATAATGTGAATCAAACTACTCCCAAAAGGAAACTATAAGAAAAATACCCTCATTAGACCAACGCAGAGTCAAAGACCTGAGGGAAAGTCTACAGAAGTGCCATATACTTATCATGCGCCAGTCAACCCAGGCCTGGTAACTGCAGTCAAAATAGGCCGGATGAAACCCAATGCGCCAGGGTGGATAATACGCATTAATTAACCCCAATACGCGTTTCGTCCCATTCCAGGATTCCTCAGTGGTCAAAAGATAAGACAAAAAACACAAATCCATCCACAAAAAACAAACAATTTATTGGTTGGATACCATCTCCAAAAGAATTAAATCCATTCGTTAATACAATGTTCACTGCCCAAAACCAGTGCCCTACAGAAAAGGTATTAGAAAGATATCCTGAATCACCAGTCTTATTTCTATCACAGGGATTTCCAGTGGAGGTCTCGTTCACTGTCTAAAAGGAGTTGGTGTGTCTCCATATTGATGGGAAACTCACATGGTGATGTGAGTAACAGCGTCCACAACATTATCCGCCATATTGGAGGGTATATATATATATCCAACCACCAGGGGTACTCCTCCAACCCAGAGAGGATTGGTAAAAAACGCTGCGCCCCTATTCACATTAATGTGATCCAAACAGTGTTCTCACTGCCGTATTTCCAGGTCTCGTAAAAGTACAAAGTACGCATTGTCCGCGGATTGTAAGCCCGGCGAATGCGCCGGAGTTAGCACTGCGTCCCCACCGGCATGCGCAGTCGGTGTTACGTCTTTTCATACAATTGAAGGCGCAACGCGCGGAAACCTAAACATGGCGGCGCCGGCATCAACACAGTATTATACTTGCGGACTGCGCCAGAAAGGTAGTCCCACAGATCGCTGACGGCGCATGCGCATTTCACAATCAGTGCGTGATGTATTGACAAACCAAAATCGATATGTGAGACCACAAACACACAGCGGATGTCGGATGGCGCAAAATATCAAACCCGAAGCGGGGACAGATGATGAGAAATACTCTCGTGCCCCATGTGTAGATTCCAAAGAATAGCAGCAGATAGCCATACCTCAAAACATGTATAATCATTGATAACTTGTATGACGTAGTACACATAGAAGATATATGTTAGTCATGTAATATAGATATTAGGCATAAAATAATCACAATAAGGGAAATCTGTGTATTTTAATGAGGGTTATATGAATATTAAGGTATATCCTAGAAGAGGATTCACAGGAAGCACATAAAGACAATGACTCATTCAGCGCCCCTTTGGAAATAAACAGTGTGTAAGTTTATATATACCACTGTGTTTCACGTTGTAAAATGAGTCTTGTCCAGTCGACCCTTCTCAAAGGGGGTTTTACGTAAGTCAATTGCTCTGAATTGAATAGCAGTCAGTCCTATCGTACATGCTTTGCCCAGATGTGTCTCGAGTAATAGTGTAGTCATGTTGTTTCTTGATTCACCATATATTCACCGATTCTTCTCCTCAACTCTCTGTACGTGTTTTCCAACATACTTTAGCCCACAGGGGCAAGTGGCTAGTGTAGATAACACCAACCGAGACACAGTGATGAAATCCCTAATGGTATATTTAAAGGATTGTGTCAGTGTTTCCAAAATGTTTTGCAGTTTGTAACATATTGAAAATTTACACATGCCACATTGAAAGTCAACCATTTGGTTGTGTCTACCTAGCCAAGTTTCCCTGTGCGGGCACTCAAAATGGCTTCTCACCGTCGGTCCGGAGGCTCCGCCCCTTTCGGTAGTAATGGAGGGAGTAACAGGCATATATCTCCTTCAAAATCTCTATCCTGCAGGAGTATTCTCCAGTACTTCTTGACATATCATAGATTATTGCCTGTGGATTGTATTCTCCAATGATCCGAAGTGTCGGTTTCTCTAGTCCCTCCATCACTATCTGGCTTAATCTTAGGGACCAAAAGACCAACCGGTCCTCCTGCTATCGCCTTTTGTTATGCCTCTTTGAGAGAGATTGGGATATCTCGTAGTGACGAAACCTCTTCCCTAAGGTGCCTTTGCCTGAACTCCTTAAAAGTCTAAGTGTCATGAGCAATTTTCTCCTCAGGTGGAGATATTGACCCGAGGATTCCCCTCACAGTAGTGGTCTCGGGTTGACAACTGTCCCACCTTAGGACGGAATATTAGTTTGCAGTCTCTTTTCTCAAAAACCATTTGTACTTAAGGTTAGTCAGCATTTTTGAGATAGTAGGTCAAGAAACGGTAAGGTGTATTCAATTATGCAAGTGAATTGTAAATCTTTAACCTCAATCGTGTTATTGTTTAGGGACTCCACAAAATTAGCAAAAGACGACATTTCTTTTCCATAGTACGAATATGTGTAAGATTGTATCTTGCCCACATCACAAACAACTATTATTAGCAAACATGAAATTTGTTGTTTCTTCAACCTGAGTTCCGAGAAGAGCTGAGTTCTATGGGCTATCCAAAGTATATATAGGGTACTAATTCCTGAAGGGGAGGCACTATAGTATCGTGGGATAGGGAGTCTGACCAAACTTGTGGCACTTATGTGGTACAGTATTTTGAGAGATTTTGTTGCTGTTCGTTGCCCTTCTTATATCACGTGACAGTATGATTTACTTCTTGAAATTGTATGAAGGTTTAACGGTTGACCAGGAATACCCTGTTGTGCGGCATAGATTCTCCGAGGCATTTGTAGTCATCTATACGCACAATAAGGGACTTTTAGCAGTCAAATATTTTTCTTGACACTCGGGGAACCCAATTCAATAAACACAATGAATTTGTTCTGTCCCTTCTAAAATTTTCATTGGAAAATAATATCTTTGTGTGTTTGACTCGTTATGATCTACCACCAGCTCAGGGGCACTGCGATGGGAGCCTGCGATGGCTCCCACATAAGGTCATTTTGCTCCTGGGTGGTGCGAGGAACTACCATGGTCTTTGTGATGAGGGAGAGATAATGTTTGGACAGATTCGTGTAGTGATGTGGGCAAGATACATCGATGACATTTTCTTACTATGGTAAGAGAGAAAGCTATGTTCGGGTTTCTTTTTGTTAATTTTGTGGAGTCCCTAAACAATAACACGATTGTTTAAGATTTTCATTCACTGCTAATTGAATACACCTTACCGTTTCTCTGACCTTACTATCTCTGGAAAGTGTTCCTGACTACACTTTAAGTACAAAGGTTTAGAAAGTGACTGCCAGCTAGTAGCCTCCGTATAGGAGTGGACCAGTTGTTCGACCAGAAGACCACTTGTTGTAGGGAAATCCTCGAGGGGCAGAATTATCTCCGCCTGAGGAGAAATTGCTCTGACACTTATCTTTTAAGAGGTAGGCAAAGACCTTAGGGAGAGGTTCGTCAACTAGGTGGATCATCCTCATCTTCTCTCAAGAAGAGGCATATCAAAGGCGATACAGGAGGATCCGGGTTGGTCTTTTGGTCCCTTAAGATTAAGCAGGATAGTGATGGAGGGAGCTAAGAGAAACGATCTGTTCGGAATCATTGGAGAATACAATCCACAGGCAGATAAGATCTATGGTATTTGTCAAGAAGTAACTGGAGAATGTACTCTGCAGAGATGAGATTTTGAGGAGATATTGCCTGTTACTTCCTCCTTACGTACCGTAAAGGGCGGAGCCTCCCGGGACCGAATGGTGAGAAGCCATTTTTGTGGCCCCGCAAAGGGCAAACTTGGTAGGATAGACAACCAAATGTTTTTTTATGGGGGTTTTGTCTTGTTTTTCATATTGTGGCATGTGTAAATTTTGTCAAATATGTTACGAACTGCAAAACTTTGGAAACACTGGGACAATCCCTTTTAAATATACCATTCAGGATTCCTCAACTGTGTCTCGGTTGGTGTTATCTAATCTAGCCACTTGCCCTGTGTGGCTAAATTAGTTGGAAAAACACGTAAGAGAGTGAGGAGGAGAATCGGTGACCATATGAGTGATAATCAAGAAACAAACATGATACACCTATTGCGTAGATCACACTCTGGGAAAGCATGATGTAGGATGGCGGTTATTCAATTTCAGAGGCATTGACTTAGGTAAAACCCCCTTTGAGAGGGTGGCGACTGGGACAGACTCATTTTACAACGTGAAACACAGTGGATATATAACTTAAAACTGTGTATTTCCAAAGGGGCCCCGAATGACAGTCATTGTCGGTTTTATGGCTTCCTGTGAGATTCTAGGATATTCCTTAATATTCATTTATAACCCTTCATTTAAACGCCACTGATTTGCTTATGTTTATTATTTTATGCCTAATATATTCTATATTATATATTAACATATATCTTATTATGGTGTATACGTCATACTGTTCATGATTATACATTGTTTGTGTGGTATTGCATATCTGCTGTAGTCTTTGGGAATCCTTATACCCTGTTGGGCACGACCGAGTATTCTCATCATCTGTGTCCCGGCTTTCGGTTTGTATTTTGTTGCGCCATCCGTCTCATCACGGCCTGTGTGTTTGTGGTCACTTATCGTTTTTGGTTTGTCAATACATATTCGCGCGGCGGCTGTTAGTGATTAATGCGACTGCGGGGTCCGCGCAGCGTATTTGGGATACCTTTCTTGGTACTGTCGCAGTATACTGTGTTGATGCCGGCGCCGCCATGTTTAGGTTTCCGCGTGTGCGCCTTCAATGTTGATAGACGTCACCGACTGGCGCATGCGCGGTGGGACGCAGTGAACTCGGCGCTGCCGGGCTTACATCGCGGACATGCGTACTTTACTTTTTGAGACGCTGGAATCGGCGTGAGAACACTGTTTGGATATAATGTATAGGGGCCGTTTTTTTCTCCTCTCTGGTTGGAGGAGTACCCCTGGGGGGTGGATATATATACCCTCCAATGTGGGATAATGTTGTGGGACGCTGTATACTCACATCACCATGTGAGTTCCCATCATATGGAGACACACCAACTCCTTTTGAGAACGAGACCTCCACTGGAATCCCTGTGATAGAATAGACTGGAGATTCAGGTATCTTTCTAATACGTTTTTAGGCTTGGTTTGGGCAGTGAACATGTATTGAATGGATTTAATTCTTTTGAATGGTATCCAACCAATAAATTGTTTTGTTTTTTGTAGATGGATGTGTTTTGTTTGATCTTTTGACCCACTGAGGAATCCCTGGAATGGGACGAAACGCGTTTGGTGTTAATTAAGCGTATTATCCACTCTGGCGCTTGGGTTTCATCGCCCTATTGACTGCAGTTACCAGTCTGGGTTGAATGGCGCAGATAAGTATTGGCACTTTCTGTATACCCTAGGTCTTTGACTCTGCTGTTGGTCTATTGAGGGTATTTTTTTAGTTTCCTTTTGGGAGTAGTTTGATTCACATTATTCTCCCTATTGTAATTATCATTATAGTGCCATTAGCGCCGACCTTGGCGCCGTTTGTGTATCTCCACTTATTGGTAGACATATTGCCAATCAAGCTGTATTTTCCTTTTTGACCTATTGGCTTTACCTATTAATATATAGGCGGGGCGTTATATAGGATACAGCGTAGGAGTTAATTACGGGGTCGCCCTTATCGGGGCGGTGTCTCCGTTGTGGTAGGTACTATAGGGTTCATGGTGTAGGTGACAGCCTAGGGTATTATCCCTTCTTTTGTGGTGTCCCGGATTTACTTATATTGATAGATTTTAAATTGAGTGTTATTAAAAGGTATGTTTTAAAGGAGTAGTTTTTTTCTTTTGCTATAGCTACAGACCTGTTCGATCTCTCCTGATAGGCTGCCAGCACTGGTTGCTATAGCTACAGACCTGTTTGATCTTTCCTGATAGGCTGCCAGCACTGGTTGCTATAGCTACAGACCTGTTCAATCTCTCCCGATAGGCTGCCAGCACTGGTTGCTATAGCTACAGACCGGTGTTGTTCTCTCCTGCGGGTTCCAGCACTGGTTGCTATAGCTACGACCTGTTCGATCTGATGTTTTTTTACGA